>PNEQ01117803.1:26522-38209 GCA_003012365.1 Medauroidea extradentata
TTTTTTTTTTTTTTTTTTTTTTTTTTTTTTTTTTTTTTTTTTTTTTTTTTTTTTTTTTTTTTTTTTTTTTTTTTTTTTTTTTTTTTTTTTTTTTTTTTTTTTTTTTTTTTTTTTTTTTTTTTTTTTTTTTTTTTTTTTTTTTTTTTTTTTTTTTTTTTTTTTTTTTTTTTTTTTTTTTTTTTTTTTTTTTTTTAAGTTACAGTACAGTGGTTTATCGACGCATTTTAAATTGCTAAATGTGCATTTTAAAGGTTTAAAAAAATATTTATGTTGCCTAAGCTTCCTAGAACATAGTTTTATGGTAACTACAAAAAGGAAAGTGCTAAAATTAATGTGTTTCTTTATAATGGCAATTAAGGATATATCGTGGGTTGAATTTTACAACTTGACAACTTGATAATTGGAGATCTCTAATTGTAACATTAAACATTTATTTTGTCATACACGCGGTTATTTGTAGGAATAAAAATTTGCATTGTAACAATACTCCTAAAGAACACATTTATAAATATATATAAATCAATAAGAACAATCATAAGGGTAGTGTAGACATCTGCAGATAACTTAAAACTTTGAATAATTAAGTTACCCAGTTCTTACACTAAGCTGACGATATATACTAGTAAAGTCGTCAGGTCTTAAAAAATATTTTCCCGTGGATGTTTTAAAGTAACTATATAATAATTTTGTCATACGAATGAAACATTTCTGTACAAAATATCATTTCACTTATGCAACTACTGATAGGTCAAAACAGTAGCGTAAATACATCAAGTCATGAACTAAAGCTTTTATTTTCGTTCTCTCTCTAGTAGATAATGGTATGACATAAAACACATGTTATTTACCGGGTGGTCTGAAAGTGTGCATGGACTTGTGAAACTCTCACAAACTCCTCATGAATGTAGTTGCAACTACCAGTTTTGTTGTCAGGACAAGTAACTTTCAGCAGGTAACTACAGAGGCCGTTTCACAAGGCACCATGTGCAGTTTTAAAAATGTTTCTTCTTTACACGCTTTTCATGTATGTCCGAACCATTGATTCCGTCTTGCTGTCGACGAGACCCATCTAATCTTCTGCGTGGCCTCGCAAATAATGGGACTAAATCCCTGCATGGCAGTTCATTGTCTTGCGCGTGCCATCATCATTCTGGTTGTAACTTGCCCTGTTTAGCTGAGACGTGGATGTTAGCTCTGAGAAGGTGGCCGTCTGAGTGCGGAGCGAGGTGGCGCAACGGTAACACTTTGGATCCGGGAGGACCCGGGTTTGATCCCCGGCTCTCGTCATCCTGATTACGTTTTCCATGGTTTCCAGAAATCACTCCAGGCAAATGCTGGGAGGGTTCCTGAACAGGCCATGGCCGACTCCTCTCCAAGTTCCTGTCATTGCATCAAGTTGTGTATCACCGTCTCTAATGACCTCGCTGTCGACGAGACGTAGAGCCCAATTACTTTACCTTACCATCTTACACTGCGGGCCTTCAAAGTGACTTCTGAAAGACTTGAGCTTAAATATAATGACGAAAACTCCCATTTTAGCCACTCTCACGCCATAACATTCGCTTTCTGTGGATGAAATGGATGGTGTTGTGTATCAATAGACTATACACCAGTTTTAAGTTATCAGTAAAACACGCTGTAAACTTTTCGAATTTGAAATAGTCTTACAAAAAGTATAATTGTCCTGTAAAGTCAATATTCAAAATCACAGGATATAGGGATAAAAATACTTTTTGTAAGAATGTTTCAATGCAGAAAATTATTTTCTATTCAACTAGAAATTGGCGCTTAGTCTGTTGATGCATACCACCGTCCAAATGAGAACCCGACTCCTTGTGTTTGAAAGTTTTGTTTATATTTTTAAACCAGGTAGTTTTTAAGCAATTTCGCATTATTAAAGTTTTATTGTCAGTCAGCGAAGCTACCAGTCCTTAAAAAATTGCTGTAGTAAGTTTCACTAGGTATGTAAGGGCAGGGCTAGATTTAGGTAATAATAAAGTCACTGGGCGCGTCAGGTTGCGTTCACTAGCTATTGAACCTTGAGAGTATTTCTTCATTAGTTTCAGAAGTTGGCGGCATGCCACATATGAGAGGTTAATATATGTCAGAACCTTGACTTCGTTTCCTTGTGCTGAATTCCTCGACGTCTGTGCCCCTACTGTTCTTCCCTCCGCCAGTGGGAGCTATGTGAAGTCTTGGAGTTTTACGAGGCAGAAGATATTGCGGACGTTCGAGCTGGTGGCTTTTTATTGGCAAGGAATGAAGTATGGGCTGAGAATTGCTGCTCGACACATTCTCTGTATTCCTGACCCTCCTCCCGCATACTTTCTGGAGTCTGCGGGTCGTGGTTTGGAACCTGCTTGGTTGTTGATGTGTCTGAAGAGCTGTTTTTAATGTGGAGTAAGTGTCAGCGGTTCTAGATTTGTAGCGCTCTGTTTGGTATTTCATGTATGTCCTTTTTAGACAACGTTTATTATAAACGGTGTTTTGTATTTAGGAAAAGGCCTCAAATCGGAAATGAAATATATTTGAGTTTCTACAGAATGTCGTTAAGCGTGAAAAAATTATTCAAAACTTGTTTATAATTAGTGACGAAAACTTTTTGTAGCAACTATTTATGTATGGTGAATTGAAACCGACCAACTTCGTTCGGTGATTCCTTGTGAAAAATGTAGGCCTAAACAAAATAATAAGGGACTTCTATGTCATTGAGAATGGAGATAGGTATGTAAAATATCGAAAACAAATTAAAATTTAATGACATATTCTCCGTTCATTGTTTTATGTCCGAGCGTTTCAGTCAAAGAAAGGCATTTGAACTTAATCCCCTGCTGTGATGAAAGTAACTGGGAGCCCACCATCTTATTACATACAACTTTCTTACCACAAGATGTGAACAGTAAATGTTTTTTTTTATCGAATGTGTACGTGTTTTGCCAGTGTATTGTTAACATTGTCCATTTGGTTTTTCCTATGCGTATTATATTTTAAGGCGTTGGTGTGAATGGTTTTGCTTCGTAGTCTGCGGCCTAGAGGGAGTGCCATAGATAAATAAATAACCTTGCTAGAAAGGGAACGATAGAAAACCGTACTGTGTGCGAATAGCTTACATGTCAGCGAAATAGATGTTACCTCACGTGGCTTTATGTTTGCTTATAAACTAAAATGTGAGTAGTTTGCATCTGCTGAACTGTCCCACCCTCCCTTACTGTGGTGGGTGAATGAATAGAGACATTTTTGAGCTATTGTTCTCTGTTAGAAACTAGCGAGGACAAGTGCCGCAATTATTTCTTTGGCCACAGATGATTCACTTGATCGCAATATTAGTGGAGATACTGTTTTATATTTATCATTTAAACGTCTATAAATGTTGGCTGTAATTCGTATTCTGCGTGCTTTGCTGCATTCAGATAGGGGACTTTGCTGGTGGCCTGTATCGGCACGTTGCCATGGAGACGAGTCTTGTTGTCTTTAGATATTGTCGCGGTCCAGCGCTCTCAGTCCCAGCTGATGCGTCTGTTTACACAACAGCAGCTTGTTTACATTTAGTCGTAGTAACTGTTGTCTATGCTGTGGGTTGTCGGCGGCATTTCACTATCTATTCGTGTTTATGGTATTTTACGAAGTGATTTGCTTAGTACCACTATACTTTGAACCGACTTCGTCGGTTCGCCACGCAATTTGACGGTGCACGATGCAATTCGGACATGTGAATTATCAGCAACTATGTTTTGATATTATTAAAATCTGTACGTGTATTCTCCGCAGCTACGTTTCGAACACTTTAGTGTAAACGGAAACTCTTACATACCTTATGATCCACTGGAAATAATTTGGAAGCTTTTCACGTATCTTCGCCATAGACTTGTGAACTAAGCAGAGACACGGGCGCAGACGGTGTAGCTAGCCTCGCGCTACACTAGCGCTCTCAAGTGACTGTTACCGCACATAACAAAATATTAGTAAGGATTGTAATTATTATGTTTCCTGATTGATTGAGATTTTAAGAAAGAAGTTTAATATATAATTAAAACTGTGCATAGCGAATTGAGTAATTATTGTATTGTGCTTTTCTTCTGGAATTTCGGGTTTCGGTTTGTGTTTCCTGACTGTATTTGTTCTTCCCTCATGTTTGATTATATTTTGGTTTTTGTTCTTGATCGCTTCTTGTATTTATACCTGTGATTTTTTTCGTATGTGTGTTCAGTCGGCTTCCAGCATCATGTAAATGTTCGTCTTGTCTTTCGCCATTGTAAATGTGGAGTGGGTTGTTACGCTGCAGGACTGATTAATTTGGGCGCCTGGTTTTGTTCATTGTTCTTGAGTTGAAGTCCTATAGCATGATGACCCACGTCCTAGTGTCTTGTTAGTGTTTTTGCTGTTAATATTTTTCTTTATTTCTGAAGTAAAGTTAACTTTCGCGTTCGGGTTTAGTAACTTCAGTATATTTCTGTGAAATATGTGTCTATCTCTCTCTCTCTCTCTCTCTCTATATATATATATATATATATATATATATATATATATATATATATATATATATATATATATATATATATATATATATATAGGCCTATAGAGAGAGAGATAAGCAGAAATTAAATTTATATAGTTTAATTTTGTTTAGTTACATATTAATTTGTAGCTGCTTACTTGTAATTTTGAAGATTAATTACAGTTAGGCACACGAAGCAAAATGATGATGAAAACGGTATTTTTAAAGCTGAGTTCAATTAAGAAATGTATTGTAAACTAATTTTCATCATGCAGCTTAAAGTGCCCGCTTTAATGAGACTATTTGAGGTGTTAATGAGACTATTTGAGGTGTGTTAGATATAGTGCATGCTACAGAGGTCTGGGACTCAGTATTGGTTTGTTGAGATTAGTTTCGTTTATGAGATTTACTGTTCAGATTAACTTTGTACTTTCAATTACACCTTTTAAATATAAATGCTAAAATTGCTGTTAAGTGTCATTAACTTTTTTTTTATTATTATTAGTGTTTCGCGTTATTTTGGCATTTGAACACGGAATTCTGTCCTATTTTGCTTGAAGTTGCACTACTTATTACCTTTTCTATGATTAGAATTTCAATGTGACGATTTTGCTTGCTGCCAGTGCAGACCTTTTACTGTTTATATGCCATTTTTGAAGTTATCGGTTTCTGAATTATTTTGAATTGAATGATATTTTAACTTTGCTTTTGTTTAGTGTTCTCGCAAATTAATAGGGATTCGAAATGCACGTTCTCCCTCCGTCTAATTTGTCACCGTCACCATTAGACAGGTGTTAGCCCCTAATATTAGGGGTAGGGAGGTAGAACTTGAAGGATATTTTTTCTTCTGCAGCTGAAAAAAAATCATTCTGTTAAGGCGCGCAATCTGTACTTTTAAAACTTCAGAGTTGGGTTTGTGTACACTTTAGTGAGCAAATGCTCAAGATGACGTGTCTGTGTGTGTATCTGTGTATATGTGTGTGGCATCGTAGCTCCTAAACGAATGGAACGATTTTTATGCGGTTTTTGTGTTCGAAAGCTGACGTGATCGAGATGGTTTTTAACTTAGATTCAAGGAAATCTGTTCAGCCGTTTAAATAAAATGAGCAATTTTCTAGTTTTTAAATATTTATTCCAGGAAGCGTTGCTTAGCAACGATGAACTGAATGTAGCTACGTAATCATTGTTGTCATTTTCATTGTAAACGATGAATACTAGTCATTTAATAGTTACGGTTATGCGTTTTTTTGCAGTTCAGCTAAAGCAGATTTGTCATAAGGATTATTAAATTACTTTCTTCGATTAAGTTCTTAAATTGCAACATCCTGTAAACTTTTTACACGACTTAAGGCCGCTTAGTTGTTGATTTTAGAGTTTCATTAGATCGTGAAATACTGGTATTCCTAGCATATTGTTTGACGTAAGGTAAGTTTACTCGACATATAATGGAAGCTAATTACCTCTACAAGTGAGGGGAAATTACTCAACTGGTAATGTAATTTTTCATTACGTATTGGCGCAAGCCCTTTAAGACAATTTGACATAACGCGCGAGCGGAATTTCTGAGTGGTTTGTGTGGCGAATACACTACCTTGCGAAAATTTCCAAACATATTAGGAAATCAGATTTTCCTCTCAAGGTTTGGGAATATTACCATACATATGATTAGTACTTTTACTAACTTTTTTACAGTGTACGATTTTATATCTCTGCAAAGTCTTAGTCGACGCATACCTCTCCAAACGACGCTGTCTGTCTTGTGGACTTTCTTGACTGCGCAGTTCAGCCTTTCGAGAAGCTTCAGATACCAAAAACGGTTGTATTTTAGGAGTAATCTTCAGGCTGCGTTAATTTGCGCCTTTTGGCTTCAAACCCCGTGTTTAACACTTTTACTGAAGCTTTCAAAAATATATTGAGAAACTATTCAAATAAACTTAATTGTAATTAAACTCTGCAACCGTAAACTAACTTTACGAAATAATCACCTAAACATAAAATATTTACTATTATCATCTAACAAAAAAAATTTGTTTGTTACCATTGCGTACCAATAACCTATTTGCAAACAAAATATTAAAGAAAACAAAGAAGTACAAATAATGAACAGAGATGAGAGGTAATAAATAAATAATTTCATATTAAAACTCAAAACGTGCGTTGTTATAAGACTACTAAAATCTTTAATAATATAACGTGTATGCGAGTAATTTAAAAAGAATGAAATGAAAGTAAAATTAAAATTTTTAAGTAACCCTCGACATAAAAGAACTATAAAAAGTAAAATTTCTCTCTTGGCCTAACTTTATTAAAAGTACCTAATATTTTAATGCGCGTCGTCACGTCGGGGGACTGCCAATTTAAATGAAATAAAAAATTATACAAATAAAAAGAATATTGATCATGATCACGGTTGTAGAAGAACAGGTCTGGACACTCGCCTATCTAATAATGTATTTTGCTTGACCCCTTTGTTGTTTGGCTGTAGTTCGTCAAGTTACCGAGAATGTCGTACTTTTTGGCGCTGTTTTCCGGGCGGTCGGACTCAAACTCCGTCCACTTTTTTCCATTGTTGAATTTATAAAGTAAATAAAGATTGCTAGAGCCATCTTTTAAAATTGTGAGCGAAGGAAGTATTTCATAAATTGATAAAAAATACGTTTTGATAAATTGTTTATCTTAGTGGGGAGGAAGTGGGCGGAGTTTTGAGCCGACCGCCCTAACAGCAGCGCCAAAAAACCTATAGCATTGTCGTGAACTTAGTGAACTGCAGCCAAACAACAAAGGGGTCAAATTTCCAGGCGAGTGACCCGACCTGTTCTTTTACGACCGTGATCATGATAAAAGTATGGATTATACGACGACTTGCTCTATGTAAGCAACGTTGGAATGTAACAAATCAACAATATCCAATCGTTTAGTTTTAAGTTTTGATTAATTTACTCTGAAAAATTCGCAAAAGATACACAACCGTCAAGACATCAGCCCTGACGTGTCTGCCCGTTAGGGTCGTCACATTCTGTGACGCCGCCCTCGCCCCCCTTTCCTAATACCGCTCATCGCGCGCGGCTATCAAGCGAACGCCTCTTATATAATTGGTACAATATCGAAACACTGCATGAACTTAGCAGACCGTGTAAGAGTTATGTGCAAAACTAAGTTCATACGTACAATTTGAAACTGGTAGATAGTTTCTATTTATTATACCTATGTATAACAATTTATACTTATTCGCACAGTGGTCCCCTGACTTGACGACGGTCATCAAAATATTAATAGGTACTTTTAATAAAGCCAAGAGAAATTTTATCTTTTTACTTTTTAAAGTTTTTTACTTTGGGGATTATTTATAATTTTTCATTTTACTTTTATACTAATTTAAAAAACTTCCATGTAACTAAATATGAGTGTAAACATTTCATAACTCTCAAAGTTTTATGTCTATAGCTCCAATAAATATTTTTTTTTCTATTATTGTAAGTGTTGCAAAGTGCTCAGTTTAAAGTGAATGATATATGGTTATAATAGCGTACGTAGGGGATGGTGCTTGCACCGTAGCCGTTCCTGTCTTTAAAACACGAGGTTGAAGCTTGAAGCCACCGATATTTCTGGTGTCCTTTTAAAATGAACCAGTTTATGAACATATACCAGCAGAGAGTTCAGTAAAAATAAGCTTTTGTGGCTGTAGTATCAGTGAAGTGATATTATTATTCTACTTGGCGGAAGTCGTATAGATATTATAAAGTCACTGAAATCATGAGTATGTATAATGTGGTTTCAGTGAAATAGTTTCTATTGATATGAAGTTAGAGTTTAATTGACTTTCAACTTGCTATTCTGTATAGTTTATTTCTTGCTGTAACAAACGGCTTGGATTTTATATTCCTTGTCTTATTAGAAACAGTACATTAAAAATTATTGTTGTTTAATATAATGGCAGTAACACTCCAGTGTACATTTTTCTCACATATTGGTGAAATTTTATACCTTTAACACTTTCCGTGGTAATTTTTTTTTTTTTTTTTTTTTTTTTTGGAATCGAACCTCCGGCGACGCGTAGAATTAAATATGTGGGACGTAGCTTATATTGAACACACGTAGGAATGCAAAAAAAAAAAAACAAAAAACTAAAGTCTCATTTTTTCTTAATATTTTGATAATACACGGAACTTAACTAATTTCAATACGCTTCACACAAGGCAACAGGAGATATCTGTATAGATTTATTTGAAGCATATCATGACAGTCCTGGACGTTTATGATACGATTTACAGTGATGTTTACCTCAGTTCCTTGAAGTAGCTTAGTCTTTGGCATATTGGATTATTTTATTTTTCTTATTTTAGTATTACGAGGAGAAATTAGTAAAAGTGGCTATTGTAGCTCAAATTATATGTACCATACGCAAAAATACAGATACGGCAGTTTTTTTATTTGCTTATTTATGGACTAAATTGGTACTAGAAGTTATTTAGTTTTGATTATATGTTGAGAAGTAAATATTATAGTAAATCTTGAATTTGATTAATAATTTCACTATCACGGTTTAATACTTCTAATACAATGTGCGTAATGAAAGGTATAGGTCATTCGGGATAATGTGAGCACTAAACATTTAGCCTTTGAAAAAAAATCACTAGCCGTTACTGCATGTACGCCGCCATCAACAAGAGTTTTTTTATTGCGTGTCTGGTTGGTAGCGATTCATTGCATGTAGTTCCGTGTATTTTTCTATTTGAATACAACATTAGTGAACGAACATCAGATGAAATCGACCTCTCTGTATTTAATATACTTCAAAATATTTATGTATGATATTATTGACATTTCTACTTAGAGCATTATTTGACTTAATTGGCGCCAGAAGAATGCGACGCTATCGCCGGCCTCAGGTCATCTCGCACGTTAGCGCTTGCTCCGCGCTTCAAACAGTTCAAAATTCCACCGACAGATGGCATCAGAGTTAGGTTTTCGCCGTTCTTTGGCCGCTTCGCCAAGTTGCATCATTTGCGTGTGTTGGTCCGTTGTGTGTATTTACACATTCAAAAGTATTGTAAATTGCCGTGAATATCATTGCCAAATGATGTGTAACCATCGGTATACTGTAAATTATGTTTTACAATTGCCAGTCTATAAACAACATACGGTACTTTTGATTTAACATATTAATAAAATATGTTATTTATTGTTTATGTTAAGTGCATCGTCGTTCCTGGCAGTAGAACTGAACGAAACTTGGATTCTTGAATTGCGTGTGTCATGTCTGTTTTTAGTGGCAATTTTGAGTTACATATTGAGTTAAATTATACCCTCATTTACGAGATTTGTAAAGGCAATAGTGCGTGTTGTATAAATTAGTCGATGGACAGAAACCAGTATTATAATACGTTAACTGGCAGGTATTTTTAACTACGATTACTTTTTATTACATCATATATTCAGCCCCCGTGCGTTTAATGAGTAGCTATTGTAGATAAAATTTATCGGAGCAGTTTAATGTCGTTGTAAACATTGCACGACCCTATGTAAATAAGAGCACGTGGCAGTATTTATGTTTACATTCGGCGGAAAGATATATACTGGCAGAGAATATAAATTAATCAGGGCTTTTTTGAGTGTCGACTTTATTCCGAATCACCTATAATGTATTTAGCAAAGTCCCTATTGATATTTTTCCCAATATATCTGGCCGAATTTGGAGTAAGGAGAAATAAAGAATAATTTTGCGTGTTTAGTGACACGGGCTAAGAGCGTAGAATATAATTTCACGTAGAATATCTCAGTGCCAGTAACTGTGGTGTAGTTTCCTTATCAGTAACTCCGTCAAGTTGCAGTCTTACTGGCACGTGACGTCACTAACCGAGCCTCGGACGCTATGTGCTGCCTACAGTACCTCGCCGAGCGCGACCTCTTACGCTCTGCTGCTTGGCCCTGGCGTGTGCGAGCTTCGTGGAGCCGCCAAGGTTTTATGTCTGAAAGGACCCATTGACGGTGAAACGAGCCGGAGTGTAGGAGGGGGTTATTCGTCCTTGAATTTCCTCACTGCGCTGGTCGAGTCTACCGGCAGTTTCGGGCTCGTGATTGTATGAACAGGAGGGAGGGGGATCAGATCACTAGGAAGGGGAAGGCGGCTCCCTGGAGGACACGGCGACCCACTTACGATAATTGTCAGCGGAACCGCGGGTAGAATGGAAGGGGCATTCCGCTGCTCGGTGCGATTTTGCTTGTATCGCGCCTATCTCACAGAGGATGTAAATTAATTGGTCGTTTCGTAAGAATTTAATGTCCATTGCATTCGTTACATTATAAGCACGCTAACCGCTTCACCACCACCACCACCGGACTTGGAGGTAGTCAGAAATTTGAAGCAGAGATTTAAGGAAATATGTCTGGAACGTACATGAAATAATGTATGACGTCTTTTATTTGCCCTTTTGTGTGCATGTACACTTATCTTACTTGTGTTCTCTGTTGTTTTGTATTTGATCGTATGTTCAGACTGTTTATTGACCATTGTGAAAGTTTTGAAATTTATTTACGTAATTTTTTATCACTATTCTTGGTGCAAATACCCACTTTGTGTTGTTTTCCTTAAGGATACTGCTCAGTGGTATTTTTTGTCATTGGTACAGAGAGATATAGATGTAGATCGAGAGAGACAGGTGTAGAACGAGAGAGACAGGTGTAGAACGAGAGAGACAGGTGTAGAATGAGAGAGACAGGGGTAGAACGAGAGAGACAGGCGTAGAGCGAGAGAGACAGGTGTAGAACGAGAGAGACAGGTGTAGAACGAGAGAGACAGGTGTAGAACGAGAGAGACAGGGGTAGAATGAGAGAGACAGGCGTAGAACGAGAGAGACAGGGGTAGAACGAGAGAGACAGGCGTAGAGCGAGAGAGACAGGCGTAGAGCGAGAGAGACAGGGGTAGAGCGACAGAGCGAGACAGGTAGATCGTCAGAGCGAGACAGAGGTAGATCGAGAGGGATAGACAGAGGTAGATCGAGAGTGAGAGATAGACAGAGGTAGATCGAGAGAGAGATAGACAGAGGTAGATCGAGAGAGAGATAGACAGAGGTAGATCGAGAGAGAGATAGACAGAGGTAGATCGAGAGAGAGATAGACAGAGGTAGATCGAGAGAGAGATAGACAGAGGTAGATCGAGAGAGAGATAGACAGAGGTAGATCGAGAGAGAGA
>PNEQ01117804.1:0-26754 GCA_003012365.1 Medauroidea extradentata
ATGCGACAAGTTATTTGCAAAACTCTATAAATTGTAGTAACCGAGAATGTCCGAAACGCCTATCAATAACAATGCAGACGATGGGTCAACCTACTACTAGCGCTCGTAGTTCGCAAGCCGCCGCGAGCTTCACTAAGCGCACGCGGCCAAGCATTGCGAAAGATAGGCAGTTGCCAGACCTAACTATATGACCATGCTTGTAACTGAGGCCACTCGAAATGGCGCACTTGACGTAAACATGTAAACCATAGACACGGCCTAGTCTATTATTTCCTTTCTTTCTAATTTCATCTATATGGCTTGCATCGCATTGAGTGCAATTTCACGACCATTTAGTTAAAACATATTCTGCTGCGTAATCTGCAATAATCACTGTAAGTTGTATTTAGGCACAAATTGATATAACTAGCAGATGTTGTTGCTACAAAAATTAGCAGCATTTAACGAAAGTTTCGAAGATAAAACATCTCGGGCTGTAAATAAAAATTATTTAAAGATGTCGTTTTCCTATTGTTTGAATGAAATTAGTTGTTGACGTTTTAGTTTCGACCGTTTTGACTGCTTTGTATGTATACTATCTATTAATTTTATGTTTTCATGGTCCACTAGTCAATGTGTGTGGTTAGTATCAAATAAAATCTTTGAACGTTTATAATAACGTAAATGCGACACCATTGTTAACTTTTGGCCAAATAACGACAATTTTTAAGATGACTTATAACCATCAGAAAATTGTAGTAATTTTTTCGAAGTTCAAAGTAAAAATTTTATTTCGAATATGATATCGAATAATGAAAATATTCGATTCGGCTTCGAAATTTTGAAGGATTCGCCCACCCCTATTAGGCACTATCCCAATTTAAAGAGTACTACCTGGAGAGAGCACTCTTTTGCATTACCAAGAGAGAGAGAGCTCTCTGGCACTCTCGAGTTTGTAAACAAATGATGCAAAGGTAAACAGTGCATACATTTTATTCATTCAAGTTATGAACACATAAAATATGTTGTAGGTAATTCAAATAATAATTTCAAACTTACCAACGTTATATTTCTAGCAACGAATAACTGTTTATAGGGGATGCCATAATTATGTGTATTTAAATGTACATTAGGGCAGAAAATGTTTATACACAATTTCTCGCCATAGTTAACGGTTCATTGTAAATAATTATTCATGTATAAATATTGAAATATCAGTAATATGTGACACACATTTCTTCAATAACGTCAAACCATAGCTGTAATCAAGATGGTGTGCACCAGAGAGAGCGAGAGAGTGCAGTGAGTGAACAGTTTTGTTCTCTCGCTCTTTCGCACTCTCACCAATGAATTGAGATGACCAGAGAGCACTCTCACCAATGAATTGAGATGACCAGAGAGCACTCGCACCAATGAATTGAGATGACCAGAGAGCACTCTCTCTGACGTGTTCGCGAGAGAGCACACAGTGAGTGAATTGAGACACAGCCTTAATACGGTATGAGTGCGTTTTGTAGTGACCAAGTGGCTTTGTAATGCTAATGAAAAAAGTAAATTGTGATATATGTAACCTAAAATTCATTGTTTAAGATGAATAAAAATATAACAGGTATGTGCAGTAGTAGTCCACAGTAGTGGACAAACTCATATTCTTTCACAATTGTACTATTTTTTATTTGTCCGATGCTTAAAGAACAATACTGTAGACAGAATTCAAGTTCACTTATTATTGAAGAAACAAGCATTCATTCTAGTGGAAACTAAATACCCATACACAAACATACTGTAATAAACAATGATTTTTGCATAATCTAAGAATTTTTAATACTATTTCATATGTTTTGGTAAAATACAGATTACAGCTTAAAAATTTTGTGATGAAACTCGACCTGATTTTCATAACTCGACTCGACTTGACTCGCCTTTGATGTAACTCGACTCGAGGCTATAAATATCAAACTCGCCCATCACTAATAAAAATCTCTTCAATAAACAGTTTTGTCCTCGTTTAACATGGTGGTTAGGTTCTTAGCATGGCAGTGTGCAATGAGAATAACTGAAGAAGGCACTTTAATGCTTGTAAGAATCAGTGTTGTCCAATTGCACCTATTATATATTTTTTTACATAATGTATCAGTGACTCCCCCCCCCCCCCCCGAGACCAAGGAAACAAGCAATGATAAGCATATGCATGTTAAATTATTTTTGGTGTAACTCTGCATCTGTTGTACCTATATACATATATGCCACCACTGACTGTTTTGTTTATTTCAGCGAGGCCCATATTATTTCTGTAAGATATTTTACTCTTGTTTTTTAATATCCTGAAAACTATGAATAAATACATAGGTACTTGTATTATTAAAAAACATTCTAAAGCATCATCTTACAAATTTTTTCCTACATTTTGATTTATGTGTCAACATCCTCCTCTTTTCAGTGTACATACTGTGATAGTTTTTGTCTGAAAGCAAGGTGGAGTAGTAGTTAAACACTCGCCTCACATTCAGGAGGACCCAGGTTCGATCCCCGGTTCCGGATGTCCAGATTTCCATTTTGCACAGCTTTTCGAAATCGCTGCAGGCAATTGACCCCTCAAGTGAATTTCAATGAGAACATCCACACTACGTGCATATAAAAATAAATCAATGTGTGTTGAAATGTTTAAATTTGAAGTCGATTTGAGGTAACTATAGCTACTTAAAGTTCGCGCTTTTAAAACGCCCGCGTAAACGCGCAATGACGTCACAAGCCATAGTACACACGGAGCCTTGGCAAGCTGGCTGACTGCTGTCACACTCCGGTGGAATGCCAGACTACACTTGGTCAATAAAAATAGATTTTTAAGTCTGTTACGGTGGTTCGTTTGGTTATACGTATGTAGTTAATCATAAAATGTAACAAATGTTATATTCCAAATACATTCGAGTCGGAGGTTTTATAAAACTTTATAGTGTTACGCACATTGTTATATTGCACAATATCAGAGCAATATCTGGACACTGTAATATGGAATAATACGTTAAATAAACCTTTTTACTGGTGCAAACCATTGCTATATTTAATTATTTAATACCCATATATTTACTTTACAACAGAACCACACCAAGAGTCGGCCACGATGGTGCAATGGTTACTCTCTGGGCTGATATTCGAAAACTCAAGTGAGTTCTTCAATAATCTTTCGGGTTAGTATAATATTGTTTTTCAGCTTTTGCATGGAACCGTCGATTCTTTATCCAAATATAATATCTTGTCTAATCAATAGTATTTTGTATTTCATTACGGAAGTTAGGTTCATATGCAATACGTAAATTTATTCAGCAAAGAATACTTCTGGCCTATTGTGCTGTTTTGGTTTAGCGTGCCACAAAAAAAAATTATTTATGTTGTATATCAGTATAACATAAGCCTACTGTAGTACTATTTACCACTAATGACGTGTTCATTACGAAATATGTGAAGTAACGAGTGATTGAACACGCACAAAATAAACACATTTAGCCTAAATGCAAGTTTAACCATATATGACCTATTATTTTAATGTAGGTACACTATCCTACTAGTAGATCACATAAATATATCACTTTCGCGATTCACATTAAATTTAAATCTGTTTCTTCCACGCAAATATACCATTTCAGACATCGTATTAATATGGTTGCGAAAATGAAAAATAGATGGTTTAAAAAAATTTATAAAACATTTTTCTATCAGACACTTGCAAAACTCTCTAATAGTATTGTATAAAAAATACATGAAATATATGGGTTTTGAACCCGGATCCTTAAAAACAGTAACCAAGTACCGTAACCAATACGCTACACTTTACACACGGAGTGCCATACTAGCTTAAGCATTTATATGACCAGTGCTGGACTATATGGCTTGTGGCGTGGACCAATCAAAATATGTTTTCGGTCGCCTGCTGCTTCTCCGAACTTTGCTCGTTTCCCATTCCTAAACTATAGTGCTTAGAAGAAAAATTCTTTTTGGGATCTTCATATTTCTACATTGTTAACAATATGGCATACATTTCAACGTATTTAAAATTTCATGCAAGGGGTCCATTGCTGTGATGGTTCCTTAATACAGGTCCTGGCAGACTTCTACGTACCTCCTTCCCCCGTGTACCAGTACTTCTACCAAGGCGTAGTGCTGTTCAAGGGCACATAAAAGAAAAAATTAATAAAATGAAACACAGCTGAGCCCCACCAAATATTATTGTACAAGTAAATACCTATCCTTGCTCTCACCGTCGCTCTCGGGTAGGCTGAGCCCTTAAAAGTAAGCGTAGGTGTCGCAGACATTTAGTAAATTACAGTACCAAAGTAGGTACAAACAAGGCAAAATCTCATCATCCGATGCTGTTTCCAGCCTGTGGCCGGGTCAGCCAGGTAAAATGTCTTCATCTTCCTCTGTTTTCCCGCCAACTCTTTTTCTTTTACTGTCTCCCTGTAAGTTCTTCTTTTCACTCCCTCCTTCATCTGTTTATCTTGTCTCATCCACAGTCTCTTAAGTCTTCTTCCACTGTACTTACCATAAATTTCATAATTTTCTTTGGCAATCTCTTACTGCTCATTCTGTTGACATGTCCATATCACATAATTTGTGCTTCCTCTACAATATCTGGGATTCACTGGACTTGAACTCTTTCTCGTACCACTTCATTTCTCAGCTTGTCTCTTCTTGTAACAGCCATATCCTACTCCTAGCAAACTTCGTGCCCATCGCCTCTATTTTTTTCTTTCTGTTCTGGCCAAAACCTATATTTCTGCTCCTTGTGTTACAGACCTGTACAATACTTGCTTGCACTTCAGTGGTGCTTCCCTCTTCCATAATATATCATTCAGACTTCTATAGAAAACATCACCTTCTTACTACTTCCTGTTTCCTCCTTACTTACTATATGTCGAAAAGCACTTGTGGTTGAAGATTAAGTTTATGCACCAACATATGACTGAGCAAATAATAATAATTTGAATCTTCCAAGTACTGGTGTCTGCCTAGTCGTTAGAAAAATGTGCAAGTTATGTTTTTAATACAGAGGTTTTTATAGTAGTTGTCTTTTAATACAGACATTGTTATAGTACAGTAGTTGGCTTTGTAAACAGATTTATCAGAAAAGCAAATGTGGCACAGTGGCCTAATGGTAACATGTTGGACTCACATTTGGGAGGACCCGGGTTCTAGCCCCGACTCCAGCCATTGTGATTTTAGTTTTCCATGGTTTCCCGAAATTGTTCCAGGCAAATGCTGGGATGATTCGTTAGCAAAGCCGTAGTTGACTCCTCTTCCAACTCCTGTCTTTGTACAAAGTTGTGTGTCACTGTTTAATAACGACACTGTCGATGAGATGTTAAGCCCACTTACCTTACCTTCTTACTTATGTCTACAACTGAACGGACCCCAGAAAGACTTTTTTAATTACTGCATATTTAAGTAGAAAATTTTAGAACCAAAATTTATGTACAGTACAGTATATACTCCTAAGAGTTCAAGAACTACATATATACATACACATATATTTTGTTTCTCTTCTTTCTCTATCCAGGGAACTGACAAAAATTTCACTACTTTTAGACATTCCATGGATGTTGTCTTGAAATGCAGACAAATAAGAAATGGTACCACAGAATGTGTTCCATAGATGCGGAAATTCAATACTTCTGGGTTCAATACAAAGATGTTCCACTGTATGTAGGACATGTCCCGAACAATTTTTTCTCTCACAAAATATTTTCTCTGTTGCAGGTATTGCTGGAGTCATTTACTTTTTGGTTGACTTGCAAGAACCTGCTGAAGCCAGGTTTCCTGGATTTGAGCTTTAAATTATTCAGTGTTTCATACTTGAATATTTCTTATCAGTTTTTTTACTTCATGTGTCATTGTCTTGTTTCTTGTATGATGTACATCTTTAAATTTTGAAATAAAGCAACATGTAGTTATAAAGTTGGGGCTGTATAATGTACCAATTCCTGTTGTAGTACACTACTAAATTGTTCAAGATTCATCTGATTTGTGGAATTTTGAGTTTGTTTTAATAGCCCAGTAAAATTAGGCCGAAAAATAGCTGTGCCTTCCAAAAATTGAAGGAAAGCTGGAAATAATTTTAATTCACTGGGGGCATCCCAAATAGTAGTAAACTGAGTTTGCACCATTTTCTGAGTGGAACTTTACATGCTATGGCCAAAAAAAAATTAAATTTTTGGGCAAACAATATCGTATATACAGTTGTAGAGCATTAAATTCTGTAATAAATAAGTACCAATACATTGACATTAGATCAATAAATATAGTCAAAATCGGTACTCAAAAATTGGCAAATTTCACCATTGTAGGATTTTTAAAATGAAAATTCATCTTTTTTCATTTATGTGACTTTAGAAATGCGTCACATGTTGCTCTAATACCTTCCGTAATTCATTGTGGACATAGTAAAACATTATTTTGCAATGTTGTTACTTATATTGCATGTGACGAACAAATGTTTTAAAACAAACTAATAAAAAGTTGTTCTGTAAAGGTTGAATTTTTAGTAAAAAAGAAGGTAACTGGAAAATTATAGTAGTAACTGTTTAATTCAGAAGATAGATAAGTTTCACTTTAATTTCAAAAAGAAAATCTAATCAAGATTTTTTTTTAATGTGAATGCAAAACGTTTGGTACGTATCATATAACAAATCTCAAATACAAAGGTTTCAATACAAGAGTCAAATGCTAGAATAATAAAAACATTAAACGCTGGTACATACGATCATTAATATTGATGTTTTAATATAAGAGTCAAGAGTAATCAAAGAATTCATTAGTAGAACAACCCTATTTCATAAAGCTGGTACAATTATTCATATATCGTAAAAACAAAAGGTTTCACTACAAGAGTCATATTAATGAAGGAAATCAATACTAGAATAATTAAAATACAAATACTTGATACAAAGATTCATATAAAGAGTTAAGAATACAAACACTTCAATTCAAGAGCCAAAATTTAATCCAGGAATTCAATACTAGAATAATTAAAATGCAAAAAGCTGGTACAAGAATCGTGTAAAGATTTAGCAATACTAAGGTTTCAATACTAGTGTCAAAAACAATCGAGGAATGCAACTCCAGAATAATCAACAAACAAGAACCTGGTACAAACTATCATATTAATAATTAATACAATATAACAGTCAAGTGTAATTCAGGAATTACATACTAGAATAAATAATTAAAAAATTAACAGTATTCTTAAATAAAACTCAAATAGAATAAAAGAATTCAATACAAGAATCATCACTGAAATTAATTTGCTGTCTTCTTCATTCGGCCAAAGATGGTCCAGGAGTATTTTCTTCGAACTCTTCCAAGTTGTAACTTTTCGGTGTTTGTATCCAATTCCTCATCTATGAGAGGATCGAAAGTCAAGATATCTTCGGTGACGTTGACTTCCACATCATAGGAAGTGATGTCAGTTTGTAGACATTCGTCCTCCGATGGGGAATTGGTGCAAGTGTGTCCTTTGCAATGCCTGCAGACGATCGAGCATTTGATTCCAGCTGTGTGACAAGAGCAGGTAACTCGACAACCCTTTCCACAAGTACATGAAATCTTGTTCAGCAGTTCTTGGGGTGCTGCTGGTTGGTCAGTCATATTCAGAAGGAAACCATGTCTGGTTGTCTTCCAACCCCACTGCTGTGGATTGAGGATATTGTTTTTCCAAACTTGCACCCTTAGAGGATGCTGGCGAGCAGCTTACTTGGTTGGAGGCAAACATGCCAAGTTGAAGTAATTTTTTGATAGTGCCCTCTGGAAGAGATCAAGGCGTGTCTCATTCAGTGATTTGGTACTGCCTTCAGTGTACAATGTCACAATAAACTTGGACTCTGCCTCAGCAAACTGATTAGGCGTAGCATCAGGATCTATGAGTACTGCAGCTGTTCTCTGAAGACTGGAATTTTTCTCAAATGTTTTGACGAATGTTTTTTCCCCGTTCTGAAAAATGTAGATGTGCTGTCACAGCCACTGAAGGCATGAAGGAATAAAATATTCTTCTTGCTTCATCAGACAGCTTAAAATCACTAGGGCTGTACATCAAATTGTCTTGAGATCCTTTCCCATATGAAGCAAGTTAAGCCCGCCATAACTGAAAAACACAGATACATAACACATATTTATAGGTTAGCAACAAATTGCATTTTTTTATTACTTTCATATTTATTAAGATCATTTTTTGTGGTCAGTCAACACAATAACCACATAACAAATTAAATGACATGTTAAGAAAATAGTTCACAAAGAAAATGCACATTTTTAGGTAGATCAGCTCTTTAGCAAGTCTGGCGTTATACTGAGAAGGATTCCAAAGGATGAATTATGGAGCCAGGAGTGCTAGGTTTCTACTCTTCTTCTGTATTATTTTTCGAATGTCTTCAGCGAAGGTCACTTACATGCATTTACTCTGAAACAAACAAAAAATACTATGCACTTTTTAAAATAATTACTGTATCTATTTATTTATAACATAACGTATTATTTTAAGATTGTCTCTTCTACCAACTTAATTTAAAGTTTTTATGGGGCCATATAGATTCCATAGACAGGTGGATATTATATGCCCAGAACTAACAATAAAATTGGTTAATGAAGTTTTACTAGTCCACAATGCATTTCGGAAGGTATTACAGAAATGAAAAAAGATGTTTCATTAAAAAATTCTATAGTATTGTAATTTGGCAATATTTGAGTCCAATTTTGACTATATTTATTGATTGAATTTCAATGTATTGGTACTCCTTTGATACAGAAATTAATGCTCTACAACTTTGAATATGAAGTTGTTCGTCCAAAAGTTCTTTGTTTTATTGTTATTTTCAAAAAACTGGAGAGAAAAAAAAAGAGCAAAATCAAATTGTTTTTTGGCTATAATATGTAAAGCTCCACTCAGAAAATGGTGCAAACTTAGTTTACTATCATTTAGGGTGCCCCCAGTGAATTAAAATTATTTCTAGCTTTCCCCCAATTTTCGGAAACCAAAATCTTAATTTTACTGGGCTATAGTAATAATATTTTACTTTCCTCAAAAAAAATTATTGTTTTGTTAAACTCACACAAAAAATTTAAAAAAAAAAAAAAAAAAAAAATCTTATAGCTTGGTTAATGTGAAAGTTTGAAGATTTTAGGGTGGTTACTTTTATACTATATTGTTTATAAAAGAGAGGGTGGCGTATTGTATATTCATCCCACTGATATAATACCTTTATTATCCTCTGTCTTTCCGCTCACTCTCAGTCAGCATCTCGTATTTGCATTCCCTATTTTACCTGTTCTGTCTCTTCCTTGGTCTTCCCTTAGGTCTTTTTCAACTGTATTTCAGTTTCAGCATTTTCCTTACCATCTCATCATCACTCATTTTGTCATCATGCCCGTACCACCTCAGTCGTGCTTCCTCTACAATATCTGAGATTCCCTGGACCTGAACTATTTCTGTACTTCATTCTTCAGCTTGTCTCTCTTTATGACAGCCTTCGTACTTTTAGCAAACTTCATGCTCATCACCTCTATTTTTCTTTCTGCTTTTTTGTCCAAACCCATGTTTCTGCTGCAGATAAGTGGACACCAAGTATGTATGCCCTATATATTTACTTGCACTTCAGTGGTACTTTTCTCATTCATAATAGTTCAATCACACGTCTGTAAAAAGCATCATGTTGCTGTCCTCTCCTTATTTCTTCTTCCCTGTGGATCTGAGTTTCCTAAAACCATGCTGCTGCTCCTCCCTCTACTTACACTTATACTATTAACTTTCTTAAATATAGTCATTATCAGTCCTCTGGAATTTTCATCTCCATCCACATCACCCTCAGTACTCTATATAACCACGGCATTCTAATTTCCCTTCTGCTTTTGTCATTTCTACAGTCAGTTTATCACTCCTGTGGGTTTCCAAAAAAATACTCAAATCATTAACTTTTACTGACCATTCCAGCTGTGTCTAGTTATCTTATGACTGTCTTGTATCTTTATGAACCTGATGTTTTCTAATTTCAAACAGTTTTTGGCACATAGCACTTAATAGGGTAATTTTTTGTCCATCGTTATTCAGTGGTTCGTCCTACGTGTGGTGCATTCACATGTAATAATTCCAGTGTTTTTCTTTCACAATACCAAATAAACCATATCAGGCAATCACTTCTACATTCCACTTCCACTCTGTTTTGCTAAGAAAACAAAAGTCCGTTTCTTCTTCCATCTTCTGGTTTATACTCTTGTCTCCCGTTTGCACCTGACCCGAGTTCCGCAGGGGTTTACATCCTACCTCCATCAGGTAGCTCAGGCCCCAGGGTACATCACGATGAGGTGGAAACAGGATTGGGTAGGAGAGGCTAGGAGGAGACACCTGGCTGGCCCTCTGAATTATGCATCACTGCCCACTTCATACACCTCTTGCTAAGACAACTTCTTAATGCATAAATTAAAAACTGAAAAACTTAAGGAATATGACTACTTAATCCGTGTGATTGACATAACACCCATGAACGGTCCTCCTCCCTAATGTACATCCTGCTTGGACATACTCAAGAGTTATTTCAAGGAATTTCCTAGTACTTTTGAAGGTGGTTCGTAAAACATCCGAGGGAGATCCTCATAGGCAAACTTGGGATGACCATTTAAGGATGTTGTGGGAAACATCAAGTTATATTATAAACAGTTTGGATGTAAAATATGTTATTTATTTAGTTTACAATAATTTACAGCATTATTTAGCATGAAAATGATTAATTTTGCACATTTATTAATTAAATAGGTAAATAAGTAGCCTATTACGTAACTTAAGCAAAACTAATATTTTCCTTTCAACATTAAAACAAAACAAAATAGAAACATAAATTTTATAAGCTGAATGCTTATTAATTTTGAAACACAAACAAGTTTCTCGTAATAGTAGTAGATACGTAAACAATTTTGTGTGGAGAAAATAGCTTCGCAAATACCATCATCTATTGGTAAGAAATTCTTCATTTTCAATTTTGAGTAATATTAATTTTGCATACAACCATCATCTTTAACTCCTTCTGTGTAAGGTTACAGTGTTTGCAAAAAAATATTCAAGGTTTTTAAATGCATTAGACAACAAATAGGTTTTTTTATTAATCTTATTTATTTTTCCTATTGATTTACAGCCAGAGATATCTCTGGCAAATATTTTAAGTGTGCGTGGCAGATAAATAAATGCTGAAAACATCAATTGATTTGTACGCTTTTTTCGAAGCCAATATGAATAAAATACTCAACGACAATCCTATACAATTGTATTTGCCAACTTTATGAGTAAATATTTATCCAGAATTACTAATTCGTTACGCATGATCTCGTGCACCGCAGTTAAATGCACGAGGTTCCGGTGTCAGAGATCGTGCCTCAGAAGTTCGTAACACTGGAAACAATTTTGTTTAAACAGTTGGCTAAAACTATTGTCTAGGATTGCTATTGTTTAATTTTCGCAAATTGGCTTCACGAAACCTACAGTTAAATTAATTAGGTCTACCATAACCTCAATGTGAAATAACCTCTGTATTTTAATTTACATACATTTATTTCGAATAAAAATTACTAAAATTAAAATGCAAGAAATGGCAACATTCCAATATAACTTCACATTCAATTAATTTTACTGATTTTGTACCCAATTGCATGATTATGTTTTCTTTCTTAAGTGACGCGTTCTGCTTCAGCCGCATCAGTTGAGTTGTTACACTGCCACAGATAGCTCAGGTAGGATAATCTTACTGGTAGTAGTGTTTTACGAAATAAAGAGCAAGGTTACGTTGTCATTCTTTTATTCATTTATGCCTATGATGTTTCACAAATAATCTAATTTCCAAAAGGTTATCATTCACCAAACAAAACTTACATATTAGGGTTTCAAACTAGCCATTGTATGAAAAAATGTTAGCTGCAAGATAGAAGACTCAAGCTTCGCCAAGTGTATCGCAGTTCACTCTCCACCGAAATCACAGGCAACATACAAATACGTAAACTAATATTACATCAGCTACTATTATCTAAAAGTTTTACACTACTGCTCGCCATGTTCACAACACCAAGATCTCTTATTTAAAGAGGCAGTTCGTTACATTTTTAAAGTTCAGCATCCCCACGCCAGCACTTGCGATGCATCGCTGACCAACCTAACCTTCCAACACAATCTTCTCGCCTCGCCATCGCTGCCGAACTACATGTTTGTTTATCTACACTCACGAGATGCCAACTTCCCACAACCACTCCCAACAAAGTCAAACTAACCACTCCCCTAACCTGCAGCGAACGCACATAGGTTAACCCACTTGGCGAATTAATACAACAGAATCCAAATTTACCAAAAACTTCAACATTACACTTAAAAGGTAGTGCCTGCTTAGGTACACACGACTGGTTAGACACACGTCCTGTCCGCCCAAAATGGGCAAAGTTGAACAAGGGCTGTGAATCCATGGCCAACAAGTATTCACAACACATAATAGACAACACAGCGTGAGGGGTGTGTCTACTCTACGAAGGCACAAAACACGTGAATTCACGACGTCAAATGTATTACCAATCTCATTTTACAGGTATATGCATCCTTACCCAAAAGGTGCATTACAAAAAAACGCAATTCAACATTATTATTCACAGGAACCTGCAGCGAGGGTTCATTAATATAATTAGAAAACACAATTACCAAAAATCCGACTCTGACCCACTCGCCACATCGACATTCAGCCGGCACGTAATAAATTGAAAAGGAGGTAAGGCAAAACAAAGAAAGTTGAACGGAAACGGAACAAATAACAAGCAAAACCAAACTAGGGTAAACACAAACCGAAGAAAACGACGGATCGCACGACCCTATTCAAAAGAAGTTAAACTTACCAAACCAACAAATGCCAACTGAGCTTCGAGATAACGAGTGGCAGGGCACCTTGCTCGGCGGACGCAGGACTCAGTGTCAGAGCACACGACAGCAGGAGACAAGATAGAGGAGGGAAATAGGGGAGTAAGAAGGAGGCGACGTAGATAAGCGACGGAACCCGAATATCCACGAAGACCGGCTAGGCGGTGCAGGCCCATCCAACGGGATGCATCACAAACACAAAAGCACAGATGATGAAAGTCCAAGTTCCAATGGTCACAGAAGTTAATCACAGGGCATAGTACAATAAATAGTGGCTGAGTCGAGAGTCCAAACACAAATAATTTTCGGGGGTTCTAACAAGGGCGTGCTGACCCAGCACGAAGTATAACGGTTTCAAATGTCAAATTCATTAGTTTTACATCAAAATAATAATAGTAAGTACAAGCATAAATACATTAATTGAGGACAAAGATGCACATCACTGGAACTACTTTTGCGGCACAATATGTACCTTAAGCAACCCCCTGAAAAAGCTGGCCAACGTGCGTCAATAACCTACGTCGTAAAGAAATTCCATTAAGCAAGTGATCGAACACAACGGCGCCAGATATCCTACAACCTGGAGAAGCTTGCAACACAAGAAGTTACTCATTTCACCAGGAAAATTTAATAAATTACGGTAATAAAAATTGCCAAAACTAAACAAAATTGGAAAAAATACAAGAAAAAGATATCAACAAAAATAATCAATATTCTACTGTGGTCAATTTGAAACCAAACAAACCAGGAAACTAAACAAAAGACTCTACATTAAAATTCCAGGCTGTAAGTACTTAAATTAAAATAGGAAAAAAAAAACTATACACAATTAAATAAGGTAGTGGCAAGTGCTTGCACACTTCACACTTAACACATCCTGCTACATTTGTTGAAGGTTTTGATCAACTCAGTAATCGGTACTTCTTGTGTTCAAGTTAACTATTGGTTACCACTAGTTAAACAGCAGTTTTATATTAACCATAACTGGAGAAACCAAAAATGTTATGTCGTCGTACCATGCCACAGGCCAGGTGGAGTTGTGCCTGGTCGCGGCAGGTGTTCGTAGAGTGTATCAGTGGCAGGTGTGCGCTGGTTGGTAATGGCAGATGTGCGGTACTTGAGTGTGTGTGGCAGATCAGTGACGGCGGCAGGGCATGTGTGAACTTGACACCAACGTGCGACACCTGCCATCCCGGCCATCTGCCAGTGCAGGACACATGGCTTTGCTGCCCCTTCCCTCTACCAGGGCATGAGGAAGGCAGTCTGGAAGCAGCGGCCGCGACGGACAGAATGAGAGAGACATGGTGCGCTTCAGGACTCTTGATTCGTCCAGCGAGAAACATAATGCACGTGTGCAACTATCCGGCCCAGTGTTTTACTTTGTTTCGCTATTTGGAACTGGCTCACTTAAGGCCCTAAGGTATGGGGGTGTGAACCGCCCCAAAAGTGTCCATGTAAGGTGTAGTTTTCTCAAGATCCTCCCTGCTTTTCCCGATCCGCAGCTGTTTCGACTCGCCAGGTGAGAGAGGGGCACCACGCCGGCACGAACAGACCACGACCCATCGAGCCTCGTGTTCGCGGCTACACGCTTAACCGGGTGGCGCCCAGAGCATTCCGATGCAGCTCCGTTCCTACCTTACTTTCACCGGATACGGCGTCATAAACGCCCAACGCTTTGGCGTGAATATCGCAGTGTAAATCAATGTGCAACCTACGCAGAGAAGGACTGGAAGATGACACTTCACCACAGGATCATCACAGTTGCATTGTTTAGCGAGCTACATCACAGCCCGCACATCAGCGACAGCAGGAAACAATACACTGAGCTAGACCTAGAAACAAATCGAACCATCGCACACAATGAGCAGCAAGGAGTGTGTTAAGTGTAGATTACCAGCCTTCACTGATTTACTTTTCGGAGAAGTACTGCAACAGTGCTGCACATGTGCCATGGAGAACTGGAAGGGGAACCCAAGCATGAAAGTGGAGAAGCTTATCGACCACAGCCCGCCAAGGCAGGCCGAAGTATGTGACAGACAAGGGAAGGAGATGGCCACTTGTGTGACTTGTCGAACAAGACGCCACCACAGATGTTCGCACGCCACGGAACTTGTCACGTTCGGTGAGGGCGTGTTCGCTTGCGCAACTTGTGTATCATCGAGGCCCTCTCCCCCGCTTTAAGGTCATACGTCGTCACAAGCTACAAACCTACCACCCTATCACCCCTCCCCCATTGCCTCAACGACTGCGCGTCGAGCTGTCGCGACAACCCGCCAAGAGAGTGGCGACATAACGAAACTTCCCGAGTTCTCTGGACACATGCACGAGGATGTGGACCAATTTCTGCAGCAGTGCAAAACACGGTGTTTACGTTACGGCGTAGTGTACAAGGAATTGGTTGATCGTGCGATTAGCAACTTGTATGGTGCCGCAAAGGATTGGTGGAGAATATGGGGACATGTAACAATGACATGGGACGAGTTCGCGAATGGCCTACGGTATCGGTTCGGGTCCGCGGAGGCTATAGCAGACTGTCAAATGCGATTTTATAGTGAACGACAAAAGGACACAGAATCGACAGAGGTTCATAGACACGAAAATCCAGCTATTCCGGTGCATCTATCCAACCACGGCGCTGGAGGACGCACTAAGCAGCATAACCCCACGTCTGCGTCTTGAACTCCAACCAGTTTTGGCAGAAGTGAAGGGTGAAAGTGTGGAGGGATACGTTTGTCGAGCAATCATCCATCGCCGACAGGGCCGTCAATCGGCTGAGGGGACGTCCATTACAGACACTAGGACGGGTGGACGAGGCGGCCCCCATCACCATAAATATGCACGATAGCGGCACACCAACAGGCCGAAGACAACAACTCGCGATTGAGGCGCCGCGGTTGGCCGACCTTGCGTCTGCCCCACAACTCTCGCGACAGGACATTCGACCGCCACAGTGCCACACCTGCCCAGCAAACACATTTCACTGGCACCGGGACTGCCCTGTTAGGAATGCCACATGCCCGCCGTCGGGAAACGCCTAAGTGGGGGAGGCAGGCCAGATGCTGACCTCCCCGCTGTCAATCGCCAGACACACCTGTTCACGACCAACGCCGACTCAGAGCCATTTTTGGGACAATTAACCGTCGAGGAGGATCAGTTACTCCACATCCCGATCGAAGTCAATGACCAACCAACTGCTGCATTAGTTGATACTGCCGCCAGCCTTACATTCGCCGCATCCACACTCGTTAATCCATCACATATCCGACCTGGACCCTGCATGCTACAGCTGGCCACCAGAGGGAAGAACAGTGCCAGACAGGGCGTAACCGAGCTGACGTCTCAAGTCGAAGCCTTGGTCGTGGACGGCCTACGAGAGCCCGTCGTGCTAGGGCAACCATGGCTGCAGCAACAAGCAGCAGTGATAGAGGTCGCGGCGAATAAAGTATACGTGGAAGCCGGGGAACGACGAACAGTGTATGCTGTCGACCGGCAGCCAAATACCAACCAACACACAATTCACCTGGGTGACCTGGACGAGGTCCCAGCCGAATACAGGACAGGGATACAAGCTCTCTTGGATGAACGGAAAGATGTCTTCGCTTTCTCCGACCTACTTAAGACAACCATAGCAGCTGAGCACCCCATACTGACACCTAACCCAGACCCAGTCTACACTGGTCCCAGAGGCTAACGGGATGCATGAACAACGGGTCATCCGGGAGCAAGTCGCAGAGATGCTAAAGGAGGGTATAATCAAACCGCCCAACAGTCGATATAATGCCTGCATTGTACTCATCCCGAAGAAGGATGGGACACTGCGCTTTTGTGCTGACTTCTGTCCGCTGAACCTGGTGACAGAGAGTGCCCCTCCACCGCTGATCAGTGTTGATGAGGCCTTGGCAGGACTGGGTGATGGCAGAGTGTTCTAGACGTTAGACTTAGGTTATTGGCAAGTACAGATACGTCCAGAAGACCGTGAGAAGACAGCCTTTACGACACCAGACGGACGCCGCTTTGTTTCGGAAGATGCCATTCGGGCTGAAGTGCGCTCCCTCAACCTTCCAGTAAATGACGCAGGTGCTGGAGGGGTACATTGGGGAGTTTGTCGCAGCTTACCTCGACGACGTCATCGTCTGGTCCCGGACATGGGAGGACCATGTACGCCATCTGAGTTTAGTGTTAGAACGACTGGCAGTGCACCAACTTGTCGTCTCCCCCCAGAAGAGCCACATCGGTAGAACCTCCGTCGACTTTCTGGGGCATGTGATCCGGCCGGATGGTAACTACGCCCATCCCGAACACCTGGACAAAATTGCCAACAGCACATTTCCGACGACCAGGAAACCAATCAACGGTTCATTAGATTAACGAACTGGTTGAGGAACTACATACCGCACTTCGCCACAATCGCAGCCCCTCTCACTGATTTGTCTGTAAAAAGAAAATATGCCTGGAACGAACTTGCCCAGAAGGCATTTGAAGAGTTGAAATCGCAATTCACCCAGTGTCATGCTTTGTCTCGCATCAACCCTGAGGAGCGCCTTTACGTCCAGACCGATGCCAGCACGGAAGGTGCCGGCGCCGTCCTATACCAGCTAGCTGACAACGGGTCACGACTCATTATCAAATACAGTATTGCCAAGTTCGGAGAAGCAGAACGTCGCTATTACAGCAATGAGCGGGAGTGCTTGGCAGTAGTTTGGGCTCTTCGTAAGTACCACCTTCACCTAGAAGGAAGACAGTTCACGGACAACAAGTGTCTGACGTGGCTGGACACGATGCAGGGAAGGAGGGGTAAACTCATCGGCTGGGCACTGTTACTACAGTCGTTTGATTTTACGATTAAGCATGTCAGCGGAGTTGACAATGAATTTCCCTATTACTTGCCATGGGATCCAAACCCGGCTCAAACCATCATGGACGGCCACGATGTGGCTGTGGTGTTTTTTCCTGAGCGTCCCTCAACTCAGCAGAGGAAAGTCGAAACAAAGGAACACGCCTCACTGCAGACGATCACGCATTCGTTCAGACCGATTACCTGGTCTGCTGTGAATAATCACGTCCTTAACACACAAAAAACATCTCCTACAGCTTTGCGCTTAATAGCCAAGTGCACCGATGGTAATGTGGAGCGTGTTCGAGTAAGAGATCAAGTGCTAGAAACGAGGCCGCCAGGTGTGGAGACGGCATGGAAGTGTTTGTGGCCCCCGAGGCGAGAGAGACAGTCTTGAACTTCGCACACAGTGATACACTAGCAGAGCATCCCGGGGTAGATCAGACAGTGCGGAATGTAATGCAGTATTTCCACTGGCCTAGACTCAGAGTGGATGTGTGGGATTATGTACGAGGCTGCCAGGACTGCCAGCGGAAAAAAGCACGGAGAACAGATGGGACTGAACAACAATCGCCCCACCTTCCCACTACTACCTTCGAAGCTGTAGCATTGGACTTGATCGGACCGTATCCGCGCACCAAAGGATATTGTTTCATATTAGTGGTAACTGACATGTTCTCTCGCTGGGTGGAGGCGTATCCACTAACGAACACCCATAGTCAGACAGTTACAAAAGTGCTCCAGAAGGAATTTTTTGCACGATGGGGGTACCCCCGAACACTACTAATGGACAATGGTTCACAGTTTCTCAGTAGGCAGTGGATGAGGTGGTGCCGCGAACTACAACTGGAGCACCATACGACACCGGTATACCACCCTCGTGCTAATCCAACAGAGAGCCGGAACCAGGGGCTGAAGGTCCAACTCCGCTTGCGTGTTGGAGAAGATCACTCACAATGGGACCAGCATCTGGGCGAGGCTCTGTTCTGTCTCAGACGTCGGGTGAACGCAGCCACAGGGCAGGCACCGGCAACCCTCGTGCAGGGACACAACCTACCGCTTCCAGGAGAACCCAGGCCAGAGGTCCCTCAGGATGCAAAGGACTGGGGCGAGCGCCGAGATGCCGAACTCACTGCTGCCCGCCAACACCAGGAGGCGTATGTGCGAAAAATTCTGCCAGTGTCGGAAAACCCGCCTGCACCCCTGGAGGTAGGGACACTGGTATATGCTCGGAACCATCCATTGTCGGCCGGCACACGAAACTTCTGTGCGGGACTAGCACCTCGCTGGACAGGACCCCACACAGTGCGAAAACGCCTAGGACAACACGTCTACCTGGTACGAGATGGGGACAGGCGCCTCCGAAAGATCAATCCAGACGAACTAAGGGTGATTCCTATCATGCCGGCTGACGAGGAGACAGATACAGACGGTGTGACACAGGCCCCACCGGAGGACACCTTACACCCACAAACTGAGACACCACTCCAAGAGGAGAGTGACAAACACTCGCAAAGCAGATGTGGTGTTACTTCTCCCGTCGACGCCTGGTGTCATAACACCGCCGCAGGAAGCTGAACCAATAGTGACCATGCCTGACGAGGATGAGCCGAGACTCCAACCCCTCGTCCGAGAAGTGTGGGAACTGGATTGCGCCACTAGAGAGTATGACTTTTACTATACACATCGAGGAACCAGAAGAGTCGCCTCGATGCCAATCATGATGCCGACGCAGCAGGCAACCCCAGTTATACTCGTCCAAGCCTAGCACAAATGGCCAGCAGGAGGAAGGGGTCAACCCCGAACCGAGGAACGAACGGAAATGCAGACGACGAGCACCTGCCTGGTTTCGTCCTCGTGTTCGCCGCTTTCCGGAATGGGGCGTGGAAGGTGGCCCTCAATCATCTGCGCCTACGGTACAGACGCCAGTGGTAGAACGTCAGGACGTAAAGACCACAACATCCCAGGACATGCTGGTGTTACCAACGGCCAGCACCCCAATGTCTACTCCCTCGACCCATACCAACAGACATCGAAGGGAGCCCTACAACCTACGACCTCGCCCACGACAGAAACAGCAAACCTGCTGTGCACCACCCGACGACTCAGGAGATGAAGCTGGAGACTTCGACCCACAGCAGACTCTAGTGTTCAGTCGTCGGGGGCAACACCGGCAGCAAAGTACATTGCGAATGCACACACCCGCCATGACCAGTCGTCTTCAGGAGGGGGGCGTATGTCGTCGTACCAGGCCACAGGCCAGGTGGAGTTGCGCCTGGTCGCGGCAGGTGTTCGCAGAGTGTATCAGTGGCAGGTGTGCGCTGGTTGGTAATGACAGATGTGCGGTACTTGAGTGTGTGTGGCAGATCAGTGACGGTGGCAGGGCATGTGTGAACTTGACACCAACGTGCGACACCTGCCATCCCGGCCATCTGCCAGTGCAGGACACATGGCTTTGCTGCCCCCTCCCTCTACCAGGGCATGAGGAAGGCAGTCTGGAAGCAGCGGCCGGGACGGACGGAACGAGAGACACGTGGTGCGCTTCGGGACTCTGATTCCTCCAGCGATAAACGTAATACACGTGTGCAACTATACGGCCCAGTGTTTTACTTTGTTTCGCCATTTGGAACTGGCTCACTTAAGGCCCTAGGGTATGGGGGTGTGGACCGCCCCAAAAGTGTCCATGTAAGGTGTAGTTTTCTCCAGATCCTCCCTGCTTTTCCCGATCCGCAGCTGTTTCGACTCGCCAGGTGAGAGAGGGGCACCACGCCGGCACGAACAGACCACGACCCATTGAGCCTCGTGTTCGCGGCTACACGCTTAACCGGGTGGCGCCCAGAGCATTCTGATGCAGCTCCGTTCCTACCTCACCCTCACCGGACACGGCGTCAGTTAACCACCACTTAAAACTTTAATCAACTGGTAATCGAAACAAAATCAGACGTGAAACCGGCCCTTAATAAGTTATCAGTCCAATAAAATTTATTTAAGAAATTACAGTGACAGTAGTTTCAACTATAAACTCTCAGTAAATATTGTGGTGATAGAAGTTCAACTACAAACTTGTAGGTCTCTGCGTATAACTAAGTGGTTATAGCCATCAGTATGGCATGTACACCATGTACACATACTGTGGTATATTTGAAACTGAATGCTGTACTGTACTGCCACATCTCTATTGGTTTGTTAGGAATACACAAAAAGACATAGTGTAGGGTTTGCTCCAAAGTTTATATTTTCTCTTATTCCAATATTAACATCTACATTATAGATTTATATATTTACAAAACTGACTATTTATAAAATGATGGCATGGCTCTGATTACAAAAGAAGGCAACAGTTTGCAACAAGGACATCCTTGAGGAAGAAACCACTCTTACAATCTTGATATGTAAAAATACATGTATTTACAATTTGTTTGTTACAATGCAGAATCAATGTACATCAAATTTCTACAGTACGCAACAATATTATACAATTTAAGCACAGGTCATTGCAACAAACTGCAAAAGGATTTCAACAAAAAAAAAAACATTTTAAACTTTTTAATGGTTGCTATTACATCAGAAAGGCTGGATTTCTAACTCTCCAGAAGTGAATTACAGTCAGTAACTGTTTTTACATAACATATACGTAATTTAAAAAATTCCTCTGCAGTGCATGAATAACTAATTATGAAACTGTCAGAATTCATTTTAGTAGCTTCTATGACTTTCCATTACCAAGTAGTGATAACATGAAAACCAAACAATTACAATATTTAATTTACTTAACCATTAAGCCCTTGAGACATTGATTCTAAAATAGTGAAAATAAAGAAAATGCTTTGAAGTTTACACCAATTAACCACTATGCCCTTACAATAATTCTACATTAAGGGTACCAATGACATTTTAAGGCCACACAGTGTTACAAAATTTTCTCTTTAAACATTTCTCCCCACATAGCTTTCACTTATCTTATTGGCCTGTAACAGGAAATTATCTCAATGGTTAAAATACTGTTAAAAATTTGATTTCTCTAGCATTAAGTATTTCTAATGATTGCAACCATTAAATTTAATGTAAGATTAACAGATAAAAATCATCAAATAATACTTACCAGAACTATAAAACATGCACATAAATAATGCAATTGTATACTTTTTATATAAATGTTATCACACTGAAATTTTTATAATTTAGTTTGTAACAAATGGTTCATAATCAAATTTTCAAAATATTGTGCCAACACACTAATTGCATGGTCTTACAAAATTTGCACAATCTAGCAAACTCAGTCAACTAAAAATTATTACATCACAGAAGAAACACTTGCAACCTCGAAGTAGAAAATGGTAAACAATTGGAAAATCACTTGTTAACAAATTAATCCAAAACATTACATTTTGTAAGCAACTATGTTGCAATTCTGTTACAAAAGCATATGTATTTCATCAGGCCTGTACGAAGGTGGTTGTAAACATAATTTCACAAATGGCTGCTTGTTGATATGACACAAAGCGCACACATGTACTGAAACCAATTTACTAAATTTACATGCTAGTTGGTTGCTGAAAATTTCTACCAAATTTCTTTGTACAGTATAGTCTTAGCTTTGTCAATATTAAAGTTCTTTAACTTACTCTTTATATTTTGTGCATTGTCCTTAGAGCACTCGTACAGACATGACTTATAGCTATTTATTCTGTTACTAAGAATACGTATTGTAAGGGACATGTCCACAAGATAAGCAGTATTTAATACAAATTCGAACTAACACATTTTTTATTACAATGCAGCCTAATCCAAAGTCCATTGCTGTGTTATAAGTAATAAAACTTTTGATGCATCTATACTTATCTTGGTGGGCACTTAAAAGTTTTAACATTTTGTTGTACTTGTGACAAGGTAAGATGAAGGGAAAAACCAAAATAAAACTATGACAATGTTAATTAATGATTCTGCTACTGAGCTTAAAATTACAGACCACAAAAGTAATCAAGCTCCTTGCCTTTGAAACACATGAAATACAAGGACCCCTAAAAATAATCGCTCACAAAATTCGTAAAATATGTATCACAAAATTTTGTGTAAATGTAAGTTTTATGTGAGTTTCATTACATTTTATATAGAAAATTATGTTTCACTCTAATTCAGATGCCTTGTCGGATGTTTTATTGCACGTCAATTGAGCCACAATCGTCAAAGTGTGTATGTTTTCCTTTCAGATACTTCTGGCTTTCTTTTAACTATGGACTATAATTTTTCTGTAACTGCATCATTAGTCAAGGCGTGCTTTTAATAAATTTTACTAACCATTTACACCAATATCTAAAGGTTAAAATTTATAGATGGAAAAAGACACACTGAATTATATTTCTAACATTCGACCACTAAAAAAAACACAAATATTTACATTTCACATTTTCCACCATGATATAAATTACGATCTGCGTAACATTTGTGGCCACAGATATACTCATGCAGATATATTCATCCGTCAACGTACTATTTTGCACTTGAAGCCTATCAACTCGTGCACGGCTGTGGACACACAGTACCGTGATCTCAATATAGAAACAAGGTGGCAGCACAGCGACGGTAGCTGCAGCAAAAGTTTGAAGTCTACTTAGTAACCACACATAAGGTATCTCTATAACTAAGTGTTAATGCACATTTGTTTACAAAAAAATTTTGTTTCAGCATTTAGTGGAAGTTACATTTATAACTTCGATTTTCATCAAGGAAATAAACATCGCCGGACAGATTCTTGTTTAAACATCTATATTGCGAAGTTGCTCTGTGTCGCAAAGAGTAGGTACACAAATTAAAATGGCTAACGTAGAGAAATATAATTTTCAGCTATTCTATCAGAGAATAAATATGAACATGTCGTCAGTTTGGGTATGTACACTAGACAAATTAACAGAGTTGAACAAAATATATATTTTTTTTTGTAAAAAATTGTATTTCTACATGCACTGAAAGGGACTGAATAAACTTAAGGGAATTTTTAAAACTGAGGGAAGAATAAAATTGTTTCAATAAGAGGATATTATAGATCTAGTAAATTAAAAAATAAATAATTTCAATTTGCGTTAACCAAGTACTACAAGTCTACATCACACACATTAAAGATTAATAATAATGAGGTAAAATCAAAACTGTTTGGTTAATTGTATGTAATCACTTAAATGGTGTCACACAAAAATGTTTTCACCGATCAAAATAAATTTTTACACCACTTCAAAGTTTAAACACTGAATTATTGCACAGCTTTTAAAATTTTTAAACAGTGAAATTGGTAATTTTTATGCACCATTTTTAGGGGTCCTTAAATGTTGTTTTTGATAACTGTCTGCGGAAAAATAGTGCAAATAAATATTTTCTGGTACTATTATTTTCACAATTTTTACTATGACTTTCAACTCAAAAGGGCATTTAGTAATTTATTAGTTGAATTCAGCACCTTCGGCCCAGACAGTGACAATACATATCAAAGCACAGCAGTAAGTTTTTTATTTACCAATTACTAAACAAACAGGTAATCACACATAATTCATACTATTTACAGAAATAAAGATCCGTAGCTAGATGTCCACAAAATATTACATAAAACTAGACTAGATATCAATTGAAAAGCACTGAAATGGTAACAAATATATTCAGATAAAATATCACCCCCAATTAAATTTGAATGATGCAAAATGCAAATACAAATGTACATATGTTATTTCCAAAACTATTATGGAATTGGTTTACAGTCCAATGTAAAGAACAAACAATATAATTATTACTTTTACCATTATATTTCACATCTAAAATGAAATAAATTTGGGAACTAAACAAAGCAAATTGCAGTACATTATTTTCAGGCTTCATATTACCTGCACAATTTGTAGTATTTTAAAATAATACGTACAGAACAGCTACAGTAGCAAATACACTTACACCTTAAAAGATATTTCATGATTCAAGAGGTCATATAAAAACTTCCTACTTATAAAGGTAACCAAAATTTCAAAAAAATGCATAGCCTACATTAACTACAATGTTCAAGAAATTCCTTTAAAAAATTGGTAATTTTAGATATTAAGTATCCACAGCATAATTTTTCACACATTCATATCAAAATTACAATTGGAACATAATGAAGCAAAACAATGGATGCTTACATGTGACATTTTTCAGGCAAGACTGGTTGAAGCTGGCCCAGCCACGAAACATACTTGTTAAGTGTTTTGCTTCCACACAGTAAAACATCTTGTATTTTGTCTTAGTGTCTGTCTACAAGCCCCAACTTCAGAGTACTGTAGCAATTATCTTCATGTATGTTTTATTCTAAAGAAATAGTGCAGCAAAAGCATTTTAATCCAAACCCGAAGGGACCTGAACTTTTACACTTTGTGATACTTATGTTTGAATTAACAGGCGTTTCTGATACACACATTCGTACATGAAATCTTAATTAAACAATTACATGTTTCGCTTTGTGATTTTTGATACTTGGAAATAAAAAGTTTTTATCCATACCATGAATTGTTACAAATGGAATTGTTAATACAGTACATTGAAATACACAATATTTATAAAGTATAAAAATAAAACATTAAATTTCTTGCATTAAGGGCATGCTAAAAAGTTACACGGAGGAGCAAAGTGGAAGGATTATGAGGGCAGGTATACCTTTGGTTCAGACTTTTCACCAATAAAATTTTGTGGTTACTGTTTTAAGTCCCACAGTAAAAAAATGGAGGCAGCACCATTAAGAGTGTAAGAGTGATATACTGCAGTATGTTGTTGAAAAAAAAATTGTCAACAACTCAAGTTCAGTGCACATTTCTATCCCAGTTTTGCATACATCCGGTTCATACATTTTAAGTACTGCAGTATGAAAAGAACATTTTTAGCTATGCTGGAGGGCTTTAATGGTTATTAAAATAACACAACATGGTCTTTAACAGTGAAATTTCAAACTTGTTCAAAATGTGTTTTCTTCTCGTACACTGGCACAATGGACACGTGTTGAATAGTTTTATAAACGAAAAAAAAATTTCTCCCGCACATCTCAACACACTTAAAACCCATGGTAGGCGATGCCCGTAAGTAAACAACACATTTAAAACCATAGGTACACTTTGGCTTAGTTATGTATTTTCTTTTTCAAACTTACACTGACATTATTTCCGGAGCAGTTTCCACTGTACTACACATTATATAGCAACTTCAAAGTTTAAAACCATCTACAGTAGTCACAAATGTCAGGTTACCATTATGTGTGCATTATTAAATCTGGTTTCCTTTTATTTATATGTACACAACAGAAACAAAACTTTCCATCCTGCACACACAGCACACAATGTTGATTAACCTTACAGGCTCTTTATCAAATGTCACTGCAATACTGAAAAGAAGTTTAAATATATCTCTCTCTCTGCAAAATGCAATCAAAAATCACAGTCACCACAAACAACTACTGTATGAACAAAATGTTCAGCAGTTGAAACAAACAGTCTGAAGATGTAAAATGCATGCTTGCTGGAAAAAGGACATTGATAATAATAAAATGAGATGGAAAGTTGTAGATATTTCCATACAAGACAAGAAAAAAAAACACTACAAAACTGAAGAAAATGAGTACAATGTGTGTACATAATTAAAGACTCAAATATCAGAATGAATACCAACAATAAACAGGCACCTGTCACGCTGGTACATACTGTACTTATCTCATATAAGTGGCAAAGCTTAAGTCAATGTAATAGACAAAGGCCGCTACGCAACAAATTTCATGTTAAAATTTAAAATACACAAGTACTTACAGAGTACCATGGAGCTTGATAGTTACATACAAAATGGGACGACACATAAAATGTGCAGGAGCATGATTAGCGATGTTTCGCCAAGCAAGCGAAGAGTAGGTAAGTACTGTAAGACGGCAGGTGGTAATTGGTTAAGCTAGCGGTCAGGATGCTGACTATAGTAGGCAGTAGAATTAAACATAGGAAAATGAGGTGTGGTTATCGAAGGTTCA
>PNEQ01117804.1:26854-38240 GCA_003012365.1 Medauroidea extradentata
AAGCAGTATGTACTTAACTACTCTTTGCCCGAGGCAGCCGACTTGTTTGGCGAAACATTGTAATTATGCTCACGTGCATTATGTATTGTCCCTTTACATATACGTATAACTATCAAGCTCCATGGTACTTGTGTATGCATTTCAATTTTAAAAGAATTAACATATTCATTCAAAAAAGACCTTACAAGAAGAAGCAACCCACAATATATACTATACTGTACATATATACACATATCAGTTTAGTTATCCTGTTTTTATACTGTTTTAACCATTCAGTCTCGATTCATGGCCACTTGAGCATACTGTATTACATATCATCTACTAGCTTACATAAAACTTGCAAAAAAAAATAGTGGTAAATTACACAGAACACTGTAAATATATTGACACATCAGGTAAGCCATATGAAATGAGACATGTTCACATTAAATTCACAATTAAATAAGATTAATGAGATATTTCACTCTAAGTATAAAGTCTGAGTTAATGGGGTTGACAGTTACACTCAAACGACAGTAAAGAATTTCATGATTATTGCTAAACTACCATTTTGAGCATACATAATGTCAAATTCAGCTCTATTATAAATTTTAACATTCCATGCACAACTTCATTTCAGATGACAAAAAAAATTATGCAGACCAAACTTCCTCATGTGTTAACACTTTTTCAGTTCTTGAAAATACTTGACATAATTGAACTGCAAAACATTTAATATATATTATTCTAAAAATAAAAATTGAATTATATTCTTTAAAATAATACATTATGAAATATTACTACAACTCAACTACTGTTTATGACTTTTCCTACTTGCTAAATAATGACTACAAATTGTAACCCTTAACAGTGCAAAAAGTACAGGCAGTTTACGTGAAATTTTCAAATTTGTTAATGTTTGCAATCAAAACCCAACATGTGTAACCGGTGATAAAAATAATTTGAATTAAGCTACTACATTATTCTGTGAGGAATAAAGGTAGACCTGATGTCCATCGAAACAAAACCAACATGGAACTAGGTACATACCGTACTTTACCATAGAAATGATTGCTTTGTTTACATTAAAAGACAATACGGTATTTCTGACATAATTTCAAGCAATGACTTTCTAACAGAAATGGCAAAAATAATAAACATGTAAATGTCTATATATCGTATTTGCAAACAGATTATTTTTGAATTGCACAGAAATGCTGTGATGTATGCATTAACACATGAAACAAAACATAATGTCGTTTCTGTATTAGGGACAAAATGTAGTAACTTTCGTCCATGCACCATCCCTAATTACAAAGCAACAAGGAGAGCCTATTTCTATTTACATGCTACCCTATTGTACAACATCACTGCATTGCTAACAACTAGTATTAAGGGCACCGCCTACCTACACGTTAGAGGCTCAGAAGTGATGGAACTATAAGGACAAACCTTGAAGTGTGTATCGGAATGCAGCATCGTCACAAGAAAAAGCACTGAACTACTGTGCAAGATTCCCACCGATACATTTTTACTTTGGGACTTTTAAGCAGTGACCATATAAAGTAATTTTATTGGTGGAAAGTTTGTAACCAAGTTCAGTGCACATTTCTAACAGTGTATGCTTGGTTAGAACAGTTCGAAGTACAACAGCCTAAAAAAAGGCCTATTGTATAAATGTAAGAGAGCTTTGAAACACAGTTTTTAACATGCATGGTGTCTGAACAATGGCATCCCAACCTTTTACCGAAGTGTGTTTTCTTTTAATACGTTGATACAATGGGAGCATTCCCTGTACGTAAGACGTTTGAAGTGAATAGTAGGTGGTGCCCATAAACAACTTGGTTAAATTGCACTAGCACACTCTTATGATAACATTCAGCGTTGGAGATCGGTATCTGTGCATTACATTTAAATTTTGCATATTTCATTCAACAGCATGTGTCCATATAATGAGGTAATTTCAAAACACTTTTAATTTGACAGTGATCTGTATCTATACGCTGGTTACAGTAATGTCAGCACTTTTTTAAGATCATGTTTTTTTTTTTGTTAATTTCCATATTCACGTCACTTTTTAATGTAAACATTCCACATTATTTAAAAAAAAAATATTCACATGCACACACACACATATATATACTGTGTGTGTATGTATATATATATATATATATATATATATATATATATATATATATATATATATATATATATATATATATATATATATATATATATATATATATATATATATATATATATATATATATATATATATATATATATATATATATATATATATATATATACATACACACACACACACATTGCATAAATTATATATATTTTTTATATAAATATATTTTATTTGATCTCTGTTGAGAGGACTTAAAAATTGCTCCCTTTGCAGTAAACTTTTGTAAAACTGTGAATATAGTCAAATACCTACATATTAAAATTAAAAATACACAAGTAATTACAGGGTAAAATTAATAGAATGACACAATGCGGGGAACTATGCTCCTAATCACCTAGTGTTCTTCCATAAATTATTTGTCAATCTATTTACGTCTATCAAGCTCCATGTTTTCCAGTAAATACAGTATTTGTGTAATCCTTAAATTTAATATGTAATCAGTTGCTTAGCAGCCTTTGTCCTTTTATCAATCAGTGCAGCATCAGCAGCTGTGCAAGGGTTTCCCTTCCCCCTCCCAGCCCAAAATATTCAACTAAGCATGTAGCAAAGACACCAAATTGAACACTGTAGTCAGTGCACTTTTTTTAGAAGCCAAGAATATTGAAATCCAGTCCAGTCAAAAGTGCACAGACATTGATAGTTGCTATATTGATACACTGGTCAATATTTAACTGACGTATGACCTCTCAGAATATCAAACTAGAGATTGTTTAGGATAATTGTATGAGAAGCATATTATCACAAACTACAGTAATAAGAATACTGCTAGTATCCCACGATCCAGACAAAAAATTATTGTACAGTACATATTTACTGTCTAAATTTTTACATATTTTTATGATACTGGCACAAAATAACTTGTGAATTACAAAACTGCAGACATATAGACAAAAGTTGGCATTGCACCAAGTCCTAATACACACATGGGTCATGTACTTGCTGTATGCTCTATAGTCGGTTCCACTGTATACACAAGACTAGACAAATCAAGCATTAAATATTAATATGTGGAGTATTTAAGTAAACAGAAAGAAATTACTTTTAATCTAGTGGCAATATATTCATGTCCCATGAACATTGCATCAGTGTACTTATCAAAACCAGTGTCTTAACAGGAGATTAAGTAAACTGGTATACCAAATAAGAAAATTGATGCTATACTTGTATGAAAAAAAAAAAGTCTAATGTATATTATCGTTAGTTAGCTCAACAAAAAAAAATTAAATTAATATTTTTATGTGTAAGAAATTGCAGTTTATATAATTTAAAATAAATTACGAGAAACTTCAAACAAACAGTTTCATAAGTTTCACTCCATTTCACGTCAACCATTATTAATTAGCAGTATTTGCAGACGTACAATACAAGAATTTTATGCTAATTTCAGTGGTTGCTAATCACAATTCACGTTACAGTCAAACATCGCTACGACACGCCACGGTTTCCGAGAAATTTGTCGTGGTTGCATTGTTGTAGTTACCAAACTATTAACCAACTTCAATCCCATATAAATAAAATTTTTAAAGTGCATTTTTATGGTCTAAGTTTATGTTCAACTACCGCCAGCATAAAACAAGACACTTTTCAAGAATGGAATAATGATTTCATTTAATAGGCAGAATTTTTCTGAAGAAATTCATACCAGACATGCCTATAACACCATTACCTAGTTTCCAAAAAATGTTATCAGTGTGTCGCGAGCGCCGTGTTACGGCATGTATAGGCAGCATTGCGTAAAAAGTTCACCTTAGATCCTTCGACATAGGTACTTGGTGGCAGTGAATGAACATCAGTGATACAGGTACGAACTATACAGTCAAAACAGCGCGGTGGTAGATAGCTTTAAAACTAAGATGGAGATAGTGTCTTGCTGTTCCGTCAGAATATGCTACTGTGCAACATGCAGGTTATTCTAGCGTCATGCTCTAGTACGCAACATAAAATCAAAATGTATAACTGAAATGTAAACACAGTTTGCCGGGACAAAAAGATTGAGAGCTAAGGGAATGTCACATTACTTCTGGCATAGTATATGTAATACTAACAAGTTTGACATGTGTAGCACACTCTTTTTTTTTAAGCATTGTGCTCTCCTAATACTATTCCTGACAGAGTATAGTTGTCTCAAAGTGTTATGGCCGAGTGTGGTGCAGTTATTTTCAAATGTTTACTGTGTTTAAGCAGAGCATCCATAGAATACTTATTTGATAAGAAATTCTGGGGAAAGGGGGGATAGCAGCAGGAAGAAATAATTTCCAACTAAATTTTAGACAAATACTCGCTATGTTCTACACTGTTGGATACCAAGGCAGCACACATTCATAACTTGTGCACACTCCGAAACAGGTTGGCTATAAAAATTATAATGTTTGGTCCAAACTCCATCACTTTAACCGCAGTTGTTTACTTCCAGACGTACTCGTTCTGCTAATGGGACATTTTTCTGATGTGCCCTTCGCTCACTCATTCTGTTTTGCCGTCGACCATTAACTCCCTTGGCTTGTAAAAAAAAAAACCAGATAAAAGAATGCAAGCAGTGCTGTTCCTTATTCTTTTTATTAACTTTATAAAATTTTCAACACTCAAATTCTTAAATTGGTTAACAACAGTTTTTAATCTTTTCGCCGACACAACACAACCCACAGAAGATACGGGAGGGACTGTCATTATACGCCTTGCCTTGCTTCGCAGAACAGCCTTGCTTTGGTGTTGTGTATGCAACAGCAAAGTAAATCGAATAGTTGTTTTTGGAAATAGTTTTTTTTAACAGGTACAGCTTAGTGATTTATGGAAATCACTTACATTATCGCTGCACTGTAACAAATATACCTACTATATTTATAAATAAATTTTCCTACTTGCAATACATTACAATTTTTTCATTTTAATTTTTGTTAGCAATACAGTTTTAATATTTTAACAAGGATTGAGAATACTGTCGTTGCGTTGTAGCCAATGACGTAATTGCAGGGCTCAACTGCGTATGTTATGTCATATTTAAGTACACAAACTGTAAAAAAGAGAATGCTGTCTATACGCTATTTTTGCTCTAAGCATTTTTACAGTGATTGTTACGTGATAACTACTTACAGATCCATACCAGGCAGTGTGTAGGAGGGAAGTCATAGTGTTTTGACATGAAGGAGGCAAAGCTATTTTTAGAACAGCCAGCCAGGTATACTTGGGCCCAGATAAGTAGATCACTCTAATCTAGAATAATGGGTAAAACTAGGAGGGTTCCGCATACCATCAAATTCAAACGAATGGTAGTGAACCAACCACACTAAATAAATATCAAACTTTAATGCAGCCCAAAAGCACTGTATAATGAAAAGATAAAGTAAGATACATCTTTGACGTAAAGATATTAAAAATTGTGTTGCAGAATCTTCCCACACAGCATTTAAGGGACCTAAGCCAAAAAAATTTTTTTAATCACTATAAAATTTAGTTAATCCGTTCATGTGCAGCACTGAGTGAAACTCGTTTAAAATGATCCTGCAGAAGACGTTTACATTTTACGGTCTATTACATGTAAGCGATTATTTCTCATGTAAGTAGTTTATAAAAAAAAATTTGATTCACTCTTAAAACGTCACAACTCTCCAGACGGCGCTACATTATCAACCGTGCATAATCAACCAGCAAGCGTGACTCATCGTGTCTGGCGATAAGTCATGTAGGCGTTCTGAAGGATCTAGGGGCGCGTGCTGTGAAGACTGGTACCTAAATGCTCGGTGTTTCCGCCACATCTTGTATCCACGAAATACGGAGGATCTAAGGGCAAGTGCTGGCGCACAGCGCTTCTGATCGACGGACGTTTGTAACAGTCGCGTTCTGCAGATTCCAAATTTGTATCATTCTGGCTAAGACGTTTTCTCGCTGAAAGCGATCGCAAAACATCTTAACAAAGTTTTACTTCATTGTGTTCACTGTTGAAAAAGATGGTGTGCGACTATTATGCGGGGTTTTTGACATGCTACTTTAAGCCTTTCAAAATGATGGTGCAGCCATTATGCGAGCAAATACGGTAATCCGTGCAATGACAGTGCCAAAGCGATACTGGGGACATCGGGTGGCTAATGTAGAGATGGCACCTCTCAATAATGTCACTTCTCAATGACCCCACACATTTCTTATAAACTCCTAAGTTAATCAGCTGCATGCTATGTGAGAAAGACAAACAAGAAAAACAGTACTTAAATCCATTTCAGCAATTTCTACAACAGCTGAGAGATGCATAGCAACTGTACTACTTTTCTAAATTTATCAACATTTTTTTACTTACTTGAAATGGATTATACTTCTGCTTATCATAAGTGCCTCTGGTCTAAAAAAACATGTCAAAAATTTTACATTCTAAAAAAAGGGGGGGGGGGAAAGTAAACTGTTTTCTGAACAAATAAAACTTGTTCAGGCCACTTTTGAAGTTGAAGTGAAATACTATTTTTTTTTTCTTTGTCTGCAAATTTTTATCTAATCTCTACTTGTATAATATAAACACAGCAGTGTCAGCAATAAACATAGTGTACCACTTTCACTACACTCAATGGCGACAGTAAAATGAATGTCCATTATTCAATTATTATTCTTAATAAGATAGTCTTAAAATAGGTTTCTATTTTAAGGACACAGTTACAGTAATTTTCATCTTGTTTATATTTTCATACTTGTACCAGATGTTATTTATATATATATATATATATATATATATATATATATATATATATATATATATATATATATATATATATATATATATATATAAATTGTGACAAAAATGTTGCTCTTACAAAATTTTTTTATCTATCATAGTTTTTGCATAATGGCTTATCCAAGTCAAAATTTGCATGTCACTGTTATTAAGTCAGACATTAAAACCAACTGACTAACCAAACTAAAACAATTCACACTGAATAATGATGTGTAGGGCTAAAATGTCTCCTATATAAAACTACAAAATACAATATTTTAAAATTTTTGAAAAATTCTTGAGTTTTTTTCAACTTTAATTTAAAATTTTAGAATTTTTTAATATATAAATATTTATTTTTTTGTTTTCGTGTAGAAAGCCTTGGCATCTAAAACATCATTATTCAGTGTGAATTATTTACATGAAAATTTTGACTGCCAAGCCATTATGAAAAAACAACAAAACACAAAAAAATTTCATAACAGCTAAATTCAGCCACACACTAAAAACAAAACCACCCGGATAAATAAAACACAACATTGGAAGCATGCATTGGTCTTTACTACAAACTTTCCACAAATAAGACTGTAGGGTTGCAGCTTTTAAGTCCCATATGAAAAAAAAGTAGTACAAAAACACTGCATACCAGTTTGGCAAAATGCGAATAGAAGTAACGCTGTTACCCTCGAGCATGGAAAGCTGCACCTAAACACGTTTTAATTTACATTCAAAAACAAATATTACGACTTAAAAATCAAGAATTTGTACATTAGCTGTACAGTGGAATCTTATTAGGTCTATACACCAGATGTAATTTTGTCAACTCTGGTGCAATACTGAATTACTAAGATCACACAAGAGTGGATTAACGAGTAGTTAGCAAAGAGTGGATTAACGAGTAGTTAGCAAAGAGTGGATTAACGAGTAGTTAGCACAAGAGTGGATTAATGAGTAGTTTGCACAAGAGTGGATTAACTAGAAGTTAACCACATTAATGTATTAATGACATTCTGAATCAGTGGTTATTTAATTTAAAAAAATGGGTGGGTACATACATTAGCAAAATTAATCCAAAATGTGTAAGGCGGTATAACATAAATGGAGGAGGAACTGTATTTTTCTTCAAATGACAGTAAAAATTTATATGAAATTCTAAAAGAGATAATTATTTTTGCACGAAAACTGGCATGGATGAAACCAAACTTTTAAATCAACAAATGTAAAATACAGGCGAGAATTATCACTTACAACTATGTAATTTAGTTTTCAGTAAATACGTTGGTATTACAATTCTACACCTGTAACATATTTGTAAATTGACTTTTTTTTGTATTGCAGTACTGTACAAGCAAATGCAAAAATACAGTACAGTCTCGTTACTATGAGTACGGGATATTACGAGACATTCGTATTAGAAGTGTTTGGTAGTGCACCATCAGATTGTATACGTACGCAGTTTATTATAAAAATGTTCAGTAATTACGAGTGGTATAGTCATGAGCACTTTCCTACATACGAGATATTCACAAGCAACAACATACATACAGATAAACTTTTTTTTTTAATTTTAATAAGTAAACATAATAAATACAAGTGCACTTGAAAATCACTATTTATCAACATATCGTGCACAGCGTGAGATACTGCAACGGTGTAAATTCAGTTGCATCTGACAATGCTGTCGTGACTTGCTCTGCCTCGATTGTTATGGATGCCATCTTGGTACTGATCAGAAAGGAACGTGGCCCATTGAGTGCACAGCATTGCTTGCTCGTGTTTATTCTGTGGCTCTTGTATCATCTTTGAAGAGTCAGTTTCTAACTCACAATCATTCTTTGCATAGTGTACATTACACCTGAACTTTACCTGCTATAGTTGTTTCTTGAACACGTTAGGTTTGTCCGACCTTGGCAACACATGCCAGCAAACTTCATCTGGATCACTTTTTGAACGCCTGGATTTGAAGTAACAATAGAAAGTTTATAAATATCTTGTTTTTTTTTTTTTTTATATATACTTACGTGTTTTGACTTCTTAATGATAGGTTTTCATTTTGGCAAAATTTATGTAGGAATGGATAAATAAACTGAACTCAGTTGGCACCCTGTACTAAAATCATAATAGTTTTCGCTTTGAATACTTCACAAAACGCTGCCAGTGTGGGTGACATGGAACAGCCTCCCCCTCCTTTTCCGTTGGTCCAATCATGACATCTTATTGGTGGAACGTTGTTCATTTCAGCCAACCCCAAGAGAGGTAGCAGTGCTGTTCGTTTTAGTTCCCGTCTCGTGAGACTGGCATTTTTGTTTTGTTTATCTTACAATTTGCCATGTTGCAACAAGTGAAAATGGTAACATAAAAAACTAATGGAGATAATGGAATTAAGAAATTATTGAATATCACGCCTAAAAAAACATGCCTTCCCAATTTTCGCAGTTAGTTTTATAATAGCAGAGATACTAACCAAGGTAAACTGTACTATTATTATTTCTATCCCATGCAATAATGTCAATAACCTAAAAAATTGTGAGTATGTAAACATACGTTTCTTACAACTCATAATTACATCAATTTTTGTGCTAATATTATGAACTCTTGTAGTAACGGGATTCCACTGTAATTTTAAAAAATTGTTACAGAAAGAGACCATATTTTGTGGGAATTTTTCAATGGCAGTACGTATTTAACTTTCTACATGTAGTAAGTGACTTACGGCGTATTCCAATTGACTGCTCCTGGGTGCACCAGGTGCACCCCAAAAACTGAAAATATGCAATTGTCTGCAACGAGTGCGTATTGTGTGGAACACACCACATTTACGATGCAAAACACTTGTGACAATAAATTATTTAAAACACAAAATTCTTCAACCCAAGGTACGCCAAAAAAGGTCAAAATTCAATCTTATGAAATTTGAGAGGTTACTTTACTACAATTTCTCCTCTTGATCAGTTCGTAGTTACATACACAACTCCACCTTACTACCCTTACTATAGTTTTAATAACGAATATAGTTATTAAAATAACCACTGTATGTTTGCACCACATTAACTTCTTTGTATTATTCAAGTGCCGAACAATCAGATGATTGCAGAATTTCCCCCAAAGCAAACATTTTCAGTTATTTACATAATCATAAGTCACCGTCATATTTGCATACAATTGTCGAACCATCTCAAGAGACAGTGCAGTAAAAACGTCCCCAGTGCGCACCAATCGAGTGCAACTTCTAATTTAAATACGAAAATTTGAATGGTCCCAATGGGAGTTCTGGTAACTGGAACATATGGCATCAGGGAAGAGCGCACCGGGATCATTCAGGTGCAGTAATTGGAAAACACCACTAATAAAACGATACTATGTCAAACATTTTTTTAAGTATTTTTTTCGGGTCTACATAGAAAAATTTTACCTTTTGTCAAATACATAATCTGTGGGTACTGTAGTGTAAATGCATACATAAATATGTATCTAGGTACCATTAACGTACAGATGTGCTTTGTTTGTGCTGAGTCGATACAGATTTTTGCCGATACCGATACAAACTGGTTACATTTTCCGATAAAGCTGAAATCTGAACCTCAAAAAACTATACTTAGCTGGGAATAATTCTAAATTGGCAACATGCATAACAAAAGTCAATAGGCCAGGTCCCTATCCTATGAAATGCTATGTTTGTAAAAAAAATACACGAAGAATATACACATTCTGTCCATTTGTGAGATTACTTTTTGCTGGCTTCATCAGTTTCAAAAAATAAATACAGTATGTTCAGAGCTAAGTTATACTTATGCGATACATTTTGTCTGCTTCGAAGACAATACCTTTAATTTTCATTGCAATAACTGTTAACATAACAACTGAATGCTGTTGCAATATTTCTTAAAGATGTCACTAATAGGTTAGAAGATATGTGACATTGTTAAATTAAAAATTATGTGTTAGTCATCAATTAAATTAACCATTTTAAATACTGCTCATCAAACTTTTTTAAAATAATTATTCTGCCAATTGTGTCTGCATAAAAAAGGTTTCTTCAAAATGAAGCAGCATTAAATAGGATAGTTTTTTAATTATATTTTATTTTGAAAGGAGTTTGGTTAAGGCAGATCCAACATGGTAATATTTGAAGACTCATATCAGATATCTGTATCGGCTCAGGACCAACTTTTATAATTACAGTAATTGAACAACCAATAGTCGAAGTTCATAAACAGACTATGGCAGACCTGCCAACTTTTTGAAAAGAGAATCAGTAAAACACCCACTAGATGTTAAATTTTCGCGTAAATTGCATGCTGCAATTTTGTGCCAAAATTTAATACTCTCACATTTTGACAAGATTCATGCAAATTTACCAAACTTTAAAAAATAATAAAAGTTAACAGATTTACAGTTTCCGAAAGTTGTTGAAACCTTTCTAAATGAGTATACAGTAGAACCCCGATTAAACAAAATGCCACGGGACCCAAAACTGTTTACTCTGAATTGATGTTTCGTTAAATCAGACTTCATAT
>PNEQ01117805.1:10025-68880 GCA_003012365.1 Medauroidea extradentata
TATATATATATATATATATATATATATATATATATATATAAACACACCCAACACAAAAATATGTACCCATACAAATATCTTGTCACAATGTGTTGACATACCATACAATCAACCCAAAGGTTCATTATCTTAGTGTCTTACTGTTTCATAGTCTCGTTTCTTCAGTATATCTTATCCAAACCTGTAATTACGAAGATATAATGTCACATCTTCTCGTTATTTATTTACTTATTCATCTCGTCAACCTGGCAGATAAACATTTAGATCAACCTGTTTAAATAAATGGTAGTTATGCAGATGTTTACTTCTCGTGTTTAACTTTTAAAATGTGATGCAAACCTATTACATTCAGTGTTACAAACACTTCCAAACAAATGTTTCTTCTGTTTAGCAAACATGTTTGAAACATCTCTTTAGTCTCTTACATGACGCTATCTCACGAATGACGGTTAAATTGCACGTAAATATAATGTTCAATGTCACCGTAAGTTTTATCGCAAACATGAGCAATTATATATTTAGATAAGACAGTTCATTAAGTACACGAAACAAACCAGTCCGACCTTGTCCAAGTCCCCAAACCAGTTCTTGTTTTAGCGTCATATGCTACTCCCACGTAACGTGTTATGCTATCCACAAACATGGTGGTGTCTATCGGATCATTCTGGAAGAAAAAATTGTCTCCTTTCAAGTTACATACATGGCTAGAAGATAACATATCTAAACAAGTTGTTAGTGAAATGCGCACACGTCGTAAACATTCATATAAGAAAAGTGTAATAATTGTTTTGACATTGCATACATATTATAAACTTTAAATTGTTCTAAAGAAGGTATCATGAAATCCAACAAACATTCTTTATTCAGGTAGAAGCAAGCGCCTTACCGCCTTACTATATGCATTGTTTGCTGGATATGAACTTGATATAAAACAGAATTTGTAAAAAATAAACAAAATAAAAGAAAATCACATAACACATAGGTTTATCGGCGGTCGTACCTAAATTTCTTTCTGTCTTCCTATAAGATCGGCGTAGGCTAACAACTTACAAATAATGGAAACGGGAATCATACAAGGAAAATATGAAATTTTCTGCAAAAAAAAATCTATACTATATATATGTGTCAATTGAACTGTTATACCGGGTTCAGTTCATATTTATATGTCAGTCTTGATTGAAAATTTTACTATACTCACATTTCAGACTATGCTTTCGTTCGCTCCATGTTGGTTAAAGTCAAAGTTCGGTTTAGATGGAAATTTTTTTTAATTGTACAGATATTTGTTTCTTTAAAAAGCTGAAGTTTATAAATTTTCTTTAACAAAACAGTAAAACATTTTCATGTTAGTAAAATTAAAAATTTCTGGATGTTTAGTTTTTGGACGTAAATATTGATTTCCGGAAAATATAAAAAACTGTTTTTTTGCTCAGAACGCTTTTTTACAGAAAATTTTATTATAAATGTTACTATTAAAGTTTTATAATAACATCATACACATTGGTGTCATTACTGAATACTGTAATATAAAAGAAAAAATTACTGTTGACAAAGTGTATTAAAAAATACGTTTCTTTACCACGACAAAACTTATGTTATTGCAAAAACAAAATGATAAGTTCACAAACCCTTATCTTATTGTGGAAGAACGATACTTGTAAACATAAAGAAATGTATGTCTACGGTAATTTTTTTTACTAAGATATACAGTACTATAAAGTTTTTAAAAGAAACGTCTTTCGAAAAGCTACAAACATTAAATATATTTTGATGATATATTCATTTTATTTTAATGTTTATTCGGATTTACGTTTCATGGACAGTGAGGTCACTGGAGACAGTGACACAGGACAGGAACTAGGGAAGGATGAAGCGATTTGCGACAGAAATGAAAACCGAAAAAAGCATGGCCGAAGCCAATGATCGAACCTGTATCCTCCGGAAAGCGAGTCCAATGTGTTACCGTTCGGTGTTAGGTTAATTGGTATTTATATTTTACTATTGTCACTTTTTATAAGGTTATACAGTGAAGTTCTGCTATAAAGAACATCAGTATAAGGCTTTTCTCACATTTTAGGTATAAATTCGAATAACCCTCTAAACATAATATACATACTGTAAAATGTTTTTTTATATACGTTACAATTATATTTTACTATACTTATTTTTTAAGGGCCCAGCTTTTTAACTTTATTAACTAAGCACTTCTGTTTGGTTTCAACACTATTATGTGAATAAACACATGCATGTATTTCACCCATCGCAAAACTTGTCTTTGGTCTCAAAACAGCTGAAGTGCATGATTTTATTGTTCACAATGTCTTGGAATGTTCTTACTTTGCTTATAATTGCTGACAGTAAATATTAAACTGAATATATATTTGAGTTTCATAACAAATAATATTACAATAAAAAAAACTAGTACAACATATGTCAAAGAAAGTGCGTGTTCACAAACTGACAGCGGAGTCTTGATAATTAGTACGTCACTGCTCTAATTTTCTTCAAGGACACGGAAAGCAAGTTTCTTGCTGTAGATAGCGTTAGGACTACAAGGGCGACACGAAAACATAATTTTCTTCTTCGTTTCTTATCGTCTACCGGTTCTCACGTCAGGTGCTTCGCAGCTAGCAACGTGTATAAATAGTCGGCTTTCTCTGTTATAGCCGCACCAGTCTACAACTGCAGCAACGTAAACCTTAGCTGGTTTATTTTTACTAACTTGGGGTATTTTATCCGGCTGGTACGGTACGTATGTTATACGTTTCACCGAAGTTAAATAGGCCTAGCATTTAAAAAATTGCTACGGATAATACAGATACAGTTCTCATAGTAGGCATGTTATTTCTCTCAAAAATTACTTTTACGTCATGACTAAGAAAGTATTGCATGAATTTTTAAAAATATTTTCTACACATTTACAGAACTGTTAGTTTTAATGGCTGTAACAAATGTCACAACAACTGAGGTTATTTTAAATTTCCATTTCCAAAATTATTTGTCAATTAAAGTAATTTTACTCTTTTTCTCATGATCACACAGTGCTGTAAGTACAACGAACCTCCGAAATATGTTGCGTTCGAACCTGCAACTACTTTCGATGTTAAATGCATTCATAGAAGACGATAACTGTCGCAATTCACCAATAGTTTTACAAGCATTATTAATTTGTGTAACTTCACGCAAGCGCGCTGTGGTTTAACCTGTGAGACAAACCTGTAAAATGTACGTACATACGGTATAGCAGTAATCAACCATAAGTAGAGATGATGGTATATCACGATAATTTCTTGTGTCAACATGTATGATTCCGTGTTACACGTCCGACCCAAGTAGCGGTCTACAGACCAATAATAGGCATCAAATATTACTATACCGGAATTCAGTCAAATAGCGCATCAGCTCTGCACACGAGAGAAAGACATTAATCTTTTCGTAAGCTCAACGCACGTTGAAACCCATCAAACAGTCAAGTATCCCCATGATAAGCCATACACTCTAACCATAAGGTCATAAATACTTATATATCAAGGAAGAACTGGCTAGGGCAGAAATTGCGAACACAGCTTCGTGTTGTGAGGGAATTCCTTTAATGTACGAACTGTTGCACAGCATCCTGAAAAATACTTGCCAGCCACTGCAGCGACTTCTTAATTTATGTATAGTTTTAAAAAACTTGATAAAGTCTACCAGTCGATTGGGATGGAATTTGGTTTCCTGAATGTGAGGGTGGGAAATTAAATACTTTCGTGTACGTTTGCTATATACACAACATCCTTTCACTTTTGAATTCACTTGCATATTAACTTACTTGTATTATTTAGATATTGAATTTCTATTGTGAAAATGGGTCAGGTGAATGTTCAGGTCATTCATCGAAATTGAACTCGTAAAGATCGTGATTCAAATCACGTGTGTTTCTACAGCAATGATATTGATTATTTGCCAATGAACAGCCAGTACATAAATACATCTAGATTTGTTCAAACATGACCAATAGTTACAAAATAGCATGATAAGAGTGGGCAAAAGTAGGTAAAACTATATAAATGTGCAATATAGTTTAAATGGTAATATTACACCTACTTGTCATAAATAAATATTTCTTAACTCAAGGTCATAAACTAATTAAGCTGTGTATTTGTTTTCAGGTTCAGCTTCAAATACTGATAATGAAGGTCATATCTACTGCTGTCATAATCTTAGTTACAGTCTGCTTTGTGGTACGTTTCTTTGCTTCTCAATAACGTTTATATACATAATGTCTTTAATATCCTTACGTCGAATTGTTTAACAAGTTGGAGTTTTATAGTTCTCTATATCACTTCTGGGCAATGTGAGCAATGAAATTTTTCTCTCTGGTTTATTGAGTTCATCACCTCCCCTCTCATCCTTTCTAGACACACACTCGACAAATTACCATTCATTTATTTATAAAAAAAGGAAGTAATAAAAATTCTTTTTGCTACAGTTTTAATCATTAACTTCAATTTTGTTTACTGCATAATTTGTTAATTGAGTCAATTTAAGTTACTTATAAAAATTAACATTGTCAAAATATACTACATATTAATATTCAAAGTGTCCAGAAATAAACGTAAAGAAAGCATAACGCGCGAATCATGGGAAAAACTTAACACGAATATGTCCGTGGCAAAATGTTGTACGATGTCATTTTATACGCTCAATGTTGCAACATGGCACTGTACTTAGTCCCCTCTTGCGCTCCAAATATACCACACATATCTACTGTCCTGACCTACATTATGGGTGCAGGTTGAAATCCCGAGCATTCCAAACACGATTCTACGTTTACTTGACGTAACGTACATTGAATAATACCTGCAGGTGGAGTGCAATAGGAGACTTAGCCGTGCAGTGTTGCCACGTTGTGAACGTAAATTGTCGTACAACATTTTCTCACTTAAATTGTTGTCTCCAATTAAGCCCAGGATTCACGTGGTGTGCTTATCATTCGTTTGTTTCTGGACACTATGTAAGGTTTCTAGTATGAGTATTCCAGACACGAAAATTTTAAATCTGTGACATATTATATGTGGTTATTGCGGGTCGGGTTATGTGTTTAAAATTTAACATGTAGAGAATGTAGCTTGTTCGTTTTCCCGTAAGTGAATACGTTTTTAACTATCAGTGTTACTTATGAATGTATTTTATTTTACAATAATATTTCTCCAAATATACATGACCAAACTGTGCTGTAGCAGCTTAAATAAATGGGAAAGAAATATTTACTGAAGATTATCTTAACAACATACAGATCGTTTGTAAGGTTCCACATATTGTCTGGTGTGAATGCTTAAAATAAATAGCAATTAATATAATATATATAAAATATATATAATATTTGTATATGCAACTTATTACTTATTATTATACGTGCGGTTTTTGTTACATACAATCTCAATCCATAAAATAAAATGCCCCACTCACTCACAGCACAAACAGCTAGACCCAGAGTCATTAAATTTTAAGAGTGGCTTTTCCTAACGTCGTAGGCTTCCATTAAGACGGGAGTTTTATAAATACGAAAATTAAGGTGGTGAAAAAGGGCGAAATACGGTTTCAGGAAATCCCTGAGAGCGCTTAAACCCGTCGAGATATCGAGGTAATTTTTGCTTCACAGTAACGCTTACAAAATGCATACTATCCAATTTTTTTTAGATTTTTCCATATTAGAAAATTAATAGGATGAAACGTCGTAAAATATGTTTTCAATAAATCGTCGATAACTCTTAAACCCTTTGAGATATTGATGTGAGTTTTCCTTCATGAAACTAACACGTGTCCCTAAAAAATGATTTCAGATTACTTTTAAATTTAAATTATAAGGGCATTAAAATAAAACCGGAATTTGAATTAATCTTGCGTATCCCTTAAACCCGTTGAAGTATCAAAACTATTGTATATTTGGAGTAAGGAAATTTAAGCGCGGCCTCCTCTTGCGCCGAGGCACCCGCTATGGAGTGAAGAGGGGTAAGATGTATTTTCCCGATATCCTCGATATCTCATAAACCTGGTAATGTATGGTTATGCTTGGGGGATAAAAGGTCGTAATAAGTGTTTACGCCACGTTCTCAATATCTAATTTACACGATAAGCTATCGTTATAGTTAAAAAAAAAAAAAAAAAAAAAAAAAAAAATTCCACGCGGCAAAGCCGCGTCCTGACTGGCAGCTTGTTTAAATATACCTATGCAGATAAAGTTGCACACTATCACACCGATAATATTTTACATAAAAACACTAGAGAAGTAAAAGTTGTTAAATTAATTAAAATGCTGCAAATTTATCTCCGAATTTTTTTTATAAATATAGCGCGTGATTTTTGCCGGTAAAGGATTTTTAAGAGACAAAAATATATATTTACTAACTAGGCACTATAGTAGATATAGACGTACATACACCGACATATTTGTGCGAATATCGCTACAATTTAACATATTTTGTAGTGAAACGATATATTTAATTTTGAAATTTCAATTTCTTAGCGGCAATAATCTTCAGTTATAGTTTCTATCAAAGTTTGTACAGCCAACAGCAAATTGGTTTGCAAGAAGATGGAAATAGTACTGTAGGTGTGCTGCTTGTTAATTATTGCTACATGTAGTGTTTACCCTACTTTTATAATAAATCAATGCAACGATAAATAATACAGTCTAAATTTAATTTGCAGTCTGGAGCCGACGAGTACAAAGAAGCGCTGATGAACTCGTTCAAAAATTGCTCCCAGAAGTACAATATTCCCAAGCGTAAGTATGAACATGACGTATTAGTTTTATGTCAAGATGAACCATATCTCAAAAGTGTTTCAGCGTATAATTTTACAAGTTTCAGCATCACAGATTAATAATAATAATAATAATAATAATAATAATAATAATAATAATAATAATAATAATAATAATAATAATAATAAGGAATTAAAACTAATGTGAGTTTATTTTAATTGTCTTTTAAACTGCACAAAAAAACAACCATACTTATTTGCATAGAGTTAGGCTACGTATGCTACTATCACAGAACAGATAAAAAAAAGTTACGCGTACTTTTTTATTTGTATAATTTTACTCTCAGAATCTTAACGAGCTGAATTTTTAAACTAATTACTGAAATATAATATAAAGACTGCTGATAACGTATGTAAGTTACATTCCTAATAGTCTTTATAGTGATAATTTTGAATGCTGAAAAACGCATTTATTATGGCCACTGTAACTATTAGTAGTGAGTTTACAAAATTCTCAATTTATGCACCAAACTAAGCGAAATTAACGTCTGTTATTATTACACGCACCCTTACTGAAGGAGGTAATTAAATTCACAACTTGATGTAGGCTATCTTGTTTAAAAAATACTTGAGATGTAATTAAAATTTGGCCGCTCAGCTGATATTCATAAATTCACAATATAAGCAAAATTTTGACTCCTTGACGACCTGAGTTAAATATGGTTGTTTGACAAAACAGAAAACATCAGAGAATAAAGTTAGGCTTTCATCATGACAGATTCTCACTGTAGCGCGGTTTATATTGAGCCTTGCCACCTTTCGTATTTGCTTAAGTAATTAGTATGCATCACTTTTATTATGGGGATCGCGGATTTTATACTACAGATGTAAATATAATTGTTAGGCTAGGTGGGATGGAGCGCGATATTCAAACCAGTGTTTCTTTCCACCCTTGTTTATTTCTAACGGTGGTAAAGTTTCTTTGCTTGTGCTTAATAAACTGTCCAATCATAATCGAATCATAATCTTGAGGCATGTTCTCTTAAATGAATGAAAAATACAATTTTATCACATTTAATAAGTGCAGTGCAGAAAACATACGTCCGCATTAATGAAGTTACACGCACTGCAGTTTGTTCGTAAGTCATATTATTAGCTCCCATAAGGCGATATTTATGAGAAATATCTTAACCACATGTATTATATTTTTATAAATACAGAAACGCAGAAATAATGTTCATAATATTGTTAACTTAAATCTACCTTTACCCTCTATCAAAGTGGGAAGCTTCTCAACAGTAACTTATGAGTGACGATCACTGTGTTGTTTCATGGTCAAACTTATTGTTTTTCTACGTTATGATACGCTTACGTTTAGCTGAAGCACCAATTTTAAATTTCTGAGGTGTGTCTTAAGCTATGAGACAACTTAACGGGTTCAGGCATTAAAACATTACGTAATCTTTAGTAATCTATTAATATGAATCGACTTATAAATTATAGGTTTGATTCCATAGCGCACCACGATAGAATTGTTGTTCCTAAAATTCAATGTTTTAATTATTCTTTAATAATGTATTAGTGACCTAGTGAGTGCAAAGAATGTACATGAACACATATGTTACGTGTACCAATACTGAACTTTAGTGTTTACGTTGGAATTTAAAACAATTTCTAAACATTTATGAATTTTCACATGGTTCATTACGGCATCAGGGCCTCCTAATTAAACTTAGTTTGATTACCTACGTTTGTTTATGGTTGTTTTTATGGTTTAATAAAATAACTAGCCGCAACAGGTGTTGTAAATAATTTTACAGGGATCTCTCTTAAAAGTAATTTAAAGAGAAAAAAAATCGAACGAGGTTTCTGTAACTTTCAGCGCTTCACATATAACAAGATATATCATCGCGTGCGTAATTTAGTTGGTATTTTGGCTTGAGCTCTTATTTCTGTGTGTCCTATAAGCTTGAAAATTTATCTTTAGTCAGTGAAAATTGCTGCTCTGAGAAAAATGTCTGGCAACTCTATTTTTTTGACTTTAAACCGTCCTGACTTCCTAGAAATTCAGGTTCGCTGGAGTCATGTTAAAGATGCTCTTCTCAGAAGAGAACTGTTAAAATCTGGCAAACTTATATTGTACAGACTGCACATTAGTATAAAACATTACCACCTATGATGGTACTGAACAAAGCGTTCATTAGAATTTTATGTTTTCAGCATCTTCGATGAGTGCAGCAGACTTGAATGGATATCTCCAGTTCGCCAAAAATAATCCAACTTTAGTTGCGGTAAGTAATTTCTTTTTCAGTGTCTGTTTATTCAAGCCCACACATAGACATTAAAGCTAGCCCATTTCCTATGTATAACACGTAAAAGAAAGCCCGCTGATCGAAGTGACTGGTTTAGTTTCTGTGTGTATTTCAAATCGTCTTAACTTGGTGTAACATTAATTTTGATGTTTACATTATTTTGCTGAACGCACGATTGCTCTCAGAACTGTTACTCACATAACAATAAGCGTATTACAATGTTTGAATTGTAGAGTGGAAATTGTAAACGATCTAACTACCAAAAATATGTTTTTGAGAAAAAAGGGGGAAAAAAACGCAGCAAAAACATACATACATATCGGACATACAATTTTTCGACGATCGAAAAAACTGTTAGGACAATAAATTATTGGAACTAAGTTCTTACAGCAAAACATAGGCATTGGCACATAGTAAGAGCCCACAATTTTTCCCTAAAAGGATTCTGCAACAGTTTGTTTCAATGCCTTATGTGCACAAATGAAGATCTACTTCATGGTTATTGACAGAATGCATAATTGCACAGGCGTGGCTCATTTGTCTGTGCCGACAGGAACACGGTTACTGCGACAAAACGCGTCTGTGATTTGCGGGTAGAGCCCTAGACGCTGAGAGTTAAAAACAGCCAATCACTGGCCATGAAGCATGGCTGCATATGTGCACACAAGGCATTGAAACAAACGTTTGCAGAATTTTTTTCGCGAAAATTCGTGGGCTCTACACATAGTTCATTTTGATGTGATAAAGTCAATTCGGTCTCCTTTGGCACTTCGATTGTGCAGAATTCCCACTCTAGAATTATAGTCAATTAGAATCCAATATTAATGCTATTATAGTAACTAAGTATACGGATTGAAACTAAAAGTTATCGAATTATTAAAATTAAAAATGCTTTACGTGTTAATGGCATAGCCAATATTTAGCATAAGTTGATGAGTAATAGTTTTAACGAAATTACAAGGCCAGTGGTTAGTTTCATGTGTTAGAGCTGAACCGCGCATACATTTTAACTCACGCAAAAGGAAGCCTTGTGTTGTAGGTGTTCCAATGTTACGACAGAATATCGGATGCGTACCATTTTTTTACGACTGGATGCCTGAATGTTCGTTTTACGGCGTTTAACGCAATATTGAAACAGTGACGATTACCATTTTTGTGTTGCCATGGTTTGTGACATAAATTCTCTTGCACAAGGTATACTATGTGAATAAGAAAGTGTTCTTAAATTATTAATACTCGAGAAGATACTTACAGCATAGTTTGTGTTTGTGAATTCATAATGGTTAATTTTCGTATGAAAAAATATTTAACGAAACTATTACAGTAAGGAATAATTGAATGTTACACTATGAACTGAAAAACATCCTAAGCTCATTCTTATAACAACTATTGAATACCACCCTTAGAAAACTTCATTTCTATAGCCCCTGATATTTAGTAAAAACAATTTTGCACCAACTTGTTTCAACACATGCACTCTTAAAAATAGTTTGTAAATTTACCAGACATGCGTATAGAAGCGCTAAGAAAGTATGTATGGTAGAATAGTTTCCCAGACATCCATGGTAGCACTCCTAAACCTAATTATAAAACAGTCAAATGTAAACTTAAGATACCAGACTTGTATTGTAACAACTGTAAAAGTTTGCATATGACGGGAGTATGGTAACTGTACCATACTGCGTCTGGGATAATAACTTCCTAAACATTTTAGGAAGTTTTTTTTACAGTGTGCGCACTTCAGAATTTCTGCTTCATGTTCAGGGAGATACGTTGGCGCAGTGGCTAGAGCACTTGCCTTCCACAGGGCGATCCGGGTTCGATTACCGGTGGGGTCGTTTCCCGGATTCTCGCATGTGGGAATCATGTCGGACGGTGCCGCTGGTCGGCGGGCTTTCTCGTGGATTTCATGTTTTCCCTGCCCTTCATTCCGGCGCCGCTCCATACTCACCTCGTGTCACCCCTCACCAGCGCTAAAGACTTAGATGTTGAGCGCTGACCAAAATCTCGTCACTCACTTACTTCATGTACAGTAATTTGATGTTTTAACTCTCGTTCGTCTTGGGATTCTACCCGCAAATCGCTGGTCTAAGATGTCGGATAACTTCATTCTGATTGGCACAGTCAAATGAGTGAACCCCCATCACTAGGGACCTGCAAAATTTGCGTTATTTTTTCGTAACAGACCAGACCTAGCAGTCCTATATATTTAGACACACACATGGTAACAGTATGAGGTTACACTGGCCGTAGCTTATATGTGACGTCAGCTACGTGTGTGACCGCTATACAGCAGGTTTATCACTCACACCCGCAACTTTTAATTACTGGACAGATGCATTTTGCCCGGCAGACCAGGGCATTTTTTTGCCTATGTGTAGAGATGGCGAAACTTCGCGAATTTAATGACCTGCATGCTAGAATCAAATATCCTGTGCATACTCAAGTCCCGACCATTTGTCCACCATCTGCTACTCAGTGGTACAGAAGACAATTAACAAATAGACAGGGCACGAGTGTGCATAGTACAATGGCATACAGGTAATTGAATTCGCAAAATTTCACCATCTCTACCTATAAGGGAAGTTGGGCGAGTATATAAACATTTTGAGTCTAGCCTGGTGGCAAGAAATAACGCGAATTCTGCATGTCTCTACTCATCACACCGCCAATAACCATGAAGTAGAACTAAAGCTATGCAAGTAAGGAAATAAAACATATTGGTGCAAAAATTATTTTCACCAAAAAGCAGTGGCTCTATCATGATAGTAGTTGCTAAGACCTAGTTTCGAAACTTGGTGCAGGAGTGGTGATAGAGCTAGCTGCTACAAGAACGACAAGCTAGATATGATGTAACTATGGGTATTGTTGTCGCAGTGCTTCTACGACTGTACCTTCAAAGGTGCGGGTCTCCTCACGGACTCCGGCTTCGCGACGGAGACCCTGAAATCTGACGTGAACGTCGGCAAGTCCAGTTCGCCCACCTGCGTGTTCTCAGGAGACGACATCGCCAACTGTGGCACTCAAGGTATTTGCCAGGGGGAAGTAACAACCGCCTGTCTCATCTTTCTTTCTGAGTGGTAGCACTGACTTGATGAAGGGCGAGGTTGTACACGCCAAACCGCATGTGACTGATGACATGTACTGTACATGCTCCGAACAACTTCACAGTTTCATTTTACAGATGATAACTGAATAAGTCTGTTGCGGTCACATTTCAATTTTTTCACTAACTAACTCACTTTACTGAATGGCTGCACTCTGATGACGTTTTCACGAGCTTCCTCTGAAACAGCAATTTCTAAATCGCATGTACACCGCTCAATTATTGAATAGTCGTGTGTCAGTTCATAGTACAAGGCCACATTAAAAAAAAAAAAAAAAAAAACTTTATTATAAAGCTTGTCTTCAAACACGAAAGGAAAAAAACCGGGTATAACTACAATGTTATACAAAATGCCTTCTCAAAAGGTAAAGTATATTGCATACATTTTTTGATCACGATACCATTAAACGTACTGTACTATTACGACATACGCCATTGCAATATTATGTTGTCCCACAATATTGCAATGGCGTATGTCCACAATAGTACAGTACGTTATTCTGTCCCATTGCAAGGAACATTCCAAGACATTGACGATACCATACCTTGGAAAAGGCCACTTCGCCATCATAATTATGCATTTCTCCCGCACGTCTTAATAATAATTATTAAAGTCTAACTAGCGAGCAAATTCACGGATAGGTTAAGTAATTAAATAACCACTAAAAAGGATTTCAGAGTTGCATTTTTGTTTTTTTGCTCTCCTGAATTTCAATTTAAGGAAAGTGATTCAATTGATCATCGTTATAGAGGATGATACATCGCGAAAAGGTTTTGTGCCAACATGCCCTCGAAAACACTGTAGTTAATTACACCACATACGATTGGGTGATGTACGCCTGACACAACGTAGCTGTCTGCAGACCAATAATGGGTATCACATATTACAATAGCGGGATTCTTATTGGATCAGCCAAATAGGGCAACAGCTCCACATAAAAGCGAAAGCCAGTCATCTTCTGGTAAGCTGAACGTGCGTTGAAACCCAGCAAACAGTCAAGTTTCCCGCGATAAATCATCATCTCTAATCATCGCAGAAAGACATCGCTGAATTGCCAATTGGGGTAATCACATGAAAGAAAGACATTTTCCTCAACACTGCTTTTAAAACTGTAATAAGCACACGTAAAATGGTTTCGTCGTAAATAGGACACCAAAATGTGGTTCTTAGATTATTACATCATTACTTATCGATTGTGTGAATACTTACTTAAAGCCTTTCAAAATTACGGACACAGAATAAGCAGACCCTTATAACTCGAATAGGACAAACGACTGCTTACCGAATGTAACCAAACTTTTGGGCATAGGGAGTAACAAACCATTCAACGAAAAATAATTGCTATTGCAAAATAACCAATTGAAGTACAAATGTGCGCTTTACTAACGCATGTATTTAACATAAAGTACGTTTTATTTACTATTTTCGAAAGTTACATTTAATAGCAAGAAATATATTATGAAAGATAGCAGCACAGGACAAGTAAGCGAGGTCAGACTTTTATTAAATTTCAATTTATAATGTTGTAGACTTTGTACGGGTAATTTCTACCAATTCGGACGTCTTCGATTTAAGTAAGGCGCGCGTCACTTAACACTTAGCTGTAACGCTCTAATTATAAGCTCGCTGAGAACAGGTCTAGCCAATTGAGTTGAATAATAGGTTCCAAATGACTGAGCTAGTAACTGAAATAATAGTGTGCTCCAATGGTATAGTAGTTCTGCTTTGAAATTGCCCTAAATGCAACTACGAGTAGCAAGTTCGTGCCCTAGCCGCTAGGAGCGCCAGTAGTATGACGGTATATACCAATGTTAAAGGGTGAGCTAGATGCTACATTTTATTTTCTATTTTCTACAATATTTTCAGTTTGAAAATATTTCTTGAAAGTTAACCAATAACTCCCTTGTAATGATTCTGTTTGACAAATTAAATGAAATATTCAATTATTACTGTCACTGTACGAGTCTGGTAACGCCAATATGTACTTGACTGTTACCTCACTGTAACATGCATAAGAATGTTACATTTGACGTATGGGAAACAATATTACGATACCTACTTTCTAAAAATGTCTTTACTTTGGTAAGGTAAATTTACAAATAATTTTTTTGCAGTGCAGATAGGCTTGTACTTCACATGTTTAACTAAAAATTGAGGTCACAAGGCTAACGAGGATATAGATACAGATTATTTATTTTCATTTACCGAAAAACATTACTCGCACTTCGATATAAATTAAACTAATATAATTTAACACTTTGATAAAGCGTGCCATTTTGTCCCGCCATTTGATAAGTGTTTAATCTAAGGTGGCTTCATGAAGTCCAAAGAAAAAAACCTACGAATATTTAAACCAGGCACATGATGGTGCATGAATATGGTTTCGATTGAAACCAGTGACGGTAATCGTCTTGGTTTCCGTAATACTTAATTTAGAAAGAAAAAAATATTCTGTATTTGGATCGTTGTCACTTGTAGTACAACAAGAATTTTGTTTCAGTTAAAAAAAAAAAAAAAACGCACTGAACCGAATCAATACTTTCATGCTAAGGCAACTGCTGGTTCTTTTTAAATAATTTGACTCATGAATGTGTATTTATTAGCTGGTGCTGCAGCTGTGATATATATTAATTAATATCATGTTTAGTGACGTATTAAAGCTGCTATCACTAGAATTGATAGCAGTTATACACACGTTACGACACATGGCCTCTCTAACGTGTATATAGAACTCTTGAGCCAAATACAACGCAATTGTAATTTATTGTTTCCTCAACACATCACAATGCGAATCTGTGTACAAGTCTTCTTGTAAAAAATGAGCAGTTATTTTAGTGGATAGTTTTGCGACTTTCCTTAGTATAAATAGGATATTATGGCAATTTTGAGCGCGTAAACATAAACAAGCAACGGGTTAGTGAAATTAGTTTGCAAATTCACTAAAAACTCTTGCTTGCTCATGATATCACCTAATGACCATTTATTTTTTGAGATAAAGGTATATTTTTGCTACTCCGTTTGTAGTCGTACGTGGTAGCAATTTTGGAGCCACGAATTTTTCAGTGTAGCAACAGTACGTTTGTTTGTATCCTAGAAAACATGTAATAGTTTGCTAGTCGCCAATATGACGTCACCTTAAAACCTCGTAACTCCACTTCGCATCCACTCAGAAAGGAGGAGAGAAAAACCATTCAATTTCCCTTACACAAGGAAAAAGTAATAATTTTTATTAACATAAATGCAAATGCAATTCTTAAATTTATTTTTAAAAAATATTTTTTTTGCAAACACCATATTAGTATGGTTTAAAAGGGCTCAAATGTCCAGTGTTTAAGAAATGGAGTTACTATGCTTTACAATTAAGGTGGCGTTAACCTAACGCTTCATTTTTCAAGGAGTTTGTACTTTTATTATAAATACATGGATTTAATTCAAGACTAGGCTATTTATGCTTTTTTTCAGTTTAACTGATGTTTGAATATTAAAAAAAATTAATAGCATATAAATTACAACCAACTTTAACAGATCATGGTGCCATAAACTTATTTGCACACGTCTACTGAGATTTGCAAAAAAAAAAAAAAAAAAAAAAAAATTCCGCACATCGGTCTAAACTCGTGTCCTTAACTTCGAATATTTTAACTGCAATTGTAGAATTCACTAACGGTGTGTTGACGCTGTATTTATTAATGGCAATTTAATTTTATATTGATGGGATTTTCTTCACGCATCTTAAAGATAATATTTTGTTCGGAAATTCATATTTCAGCAAACGCTGTGCAACCAGAAGATCCCGCTGATCCAGACTGTGAAAGGACGCAGGAGTTTATCAAGTGCTTTTTGTAAGTAACCAAAATTAGTTAGAAGTTATAAATATAAGTTAATCTACATAAAAACATTATATTTTCACACAGTCTCTAGAAATTGCCGCATAATAAGCGCGCCTCGCGAATCCTAGGCTAAGATGGAGACGAAATGTTAGTGGCAAATTATTGTGCAAAGACATTTTTGTGAAAAATATGGCAAAACAAAACGAAGTTAGTCCCACCTTGCACAATACGCCCAAGTTTTATATATATATATATATATATATATATATATATATATATATATATATATACACACACAAACACACACACATATATATACATACATATATATGTATATACACACATACACACATGTAAAGAAAACGTAGACTCTGCTCGGGATTTGAACCTGCGCCCATAATATGATGTTTAGAACAGTTGTGATAAGATAAGTAACATATTAGTGAGTGAAGTGCAAGAGAAGACTAACTCCATGCTCTGTTGACATCAACTTACAACATTTTGCAACTGAAATTTTCGTCTCCAATTTAGCCCAATATTCACGCGATGTGGTTACTAAGTGGACATTTTTTGGGAACCCAGTATAAGTGTTATATGTGTATGCCGAATATTAAGAAATTTGTTTGTTTTTTCCTTCCATGTATATAATTTCATCTTAATCTGTTTGGCGGATGAGGGGCATTGCGAAGGTTTGAAATCAATATCTGGTTACATTGAGCTAACTATTTTACAACAATGTCCAATTATGTGACTCGATCCAAAAACACTCCGTGCACAAACATATGACTCGAGTTCTTATTTTACCTCGTAGGAACTATATTATGTGTGATAAAATATCTAAAAGGGCATATTCAACCACTTAATTTTTTTTAACAGTTCTTTCAGATATCATTTTAGACACACGTTGTAATTTAATCTTAATTAATGTGCTGTAAAAACATAGCCACCGCCTGAAGATACGTTCAGACATCACTGACAGGACTATAGCACGATAGTTGACCGTCTGGCGCATAGAAGCGATGAGACAAGTTGTCGGTGTGTAAGACACGAAGTATATGCAAGTAGGCGGAACGTTTAAAAAAAGTGCAAGAAAACTGTTTTAAATAATAATCGTAGAATAAATACATATCGACAGCGTTTGGGCAGAAGGTCGTAACCCGTAGTTGAATAAATTTGAATTATGAATTTTTTAAAATTTATATGAACCACTATTTTAATTTGTGTGACTGTTTTTTTTTTACCGAACAATCATAGTATATTATACACGCTTTTTTTTTAAGTGATCACTACTTAGGTATACTAATTCTACTAAAACCTATAGATAAATAACTGCATTGTGGCGTACAAACTTTTACCAAAACATCGCTGATATGATCACGTCTTATGACATTGTTCTTCGTGATTTTTACATTACGAAAAGTGCTTTCAGTCTCTTTATAAATTAATCTGAATAAAATTACTTCTAGAATAGAGCCACTAGGTGTTGTCAGAGTTAAATAAACAGCGCCATGCATAATATAATAATCTTACTGTGGTACGTGTTACTTATGAGTTTTGTGTGCGCCTACCTGAAACTCTAACCGCCGTAGTACCGGTACGACAAAGCCACAATTAGCTTAATAAACAAATTCCCTGTACGTTCTTGTAGACAAAGGGAGACGGTGTGTGTTACCAAGCTGTTTATTTATTTTCCTGTTGCGCTGCAGTTGGAAACCCGTCAGCTTTTTTTAAACAAATTGTCTGGGGAGTTTATTACTTCTCGTTTGTAAATATCCGGTCGACTAGCTCATGTTTATAGCACCTACCGTTCATTACAAGTTTCCTCCTTATTTAGCAACGTCATTAAAAACAGCAGCTGTGCCGTATTATTGTTTGTTTTCGTAAATATATTATTAACCGATTTGGAATATCGAAGGGAATTTTAAAATGTTCCAATAATGTCGTTAAAAATAACCTTAATAAAAATTAATGAAGAAGTTTTATACCAAAACACTTGGGTCAGTTTTCGTAGCTATAAATAATGTTTCATTTTCCCAATACACATAACAGGCTTAGGTGCACATTAAGTAACATTTTAAAGGGAAAATTGTAGTTACTTACAACAGGTTTCACTATTGTAAAAATGCCTTTCCTACGATACTTTCGGAAGGCAGTCCGTGTTCGATTTAAAGAAGTCACTCCCACTTTTTGTACCGAACGAGCATTACGTGAATTATCGGAAACCGATCGTTCATTGCATATGAAGGTACTTCTAAATCCTGTCGTTGACCTAATGTTATGTAGTTCGGTGCACTGTGTAATATTAAACATCTGCTCATTTTACCCATCCTAATAATGCAGACTGTTCATCTCTGTCTTGTTAAGCAGCATGGACAAATTATCTTAAGCTTACTTGCTTTGAACAATTTAGTTTCAAGTTGTAATATTTTACTATCGTTTATTTTTTCTAATAATTTTGCTTATCACATTTTGCAGGAAAACAAAATGCAACAAGACGTGAAAGAAGCAGGAATGTCCCAATGTTTCGTAGTTGACAGCAACATTCACAGTGTGCACAGTTTTATTTGAGGAATTAATGCTATTGTTTGTAAAATTAATTATTTATAAGAAATGTAAAGAGTGATATAAAACATTTCACCCACTTGCATTTCCTGAACTTAAAGTTACTTCATAATAACTCGTATGACATTTAAAACCAATAATTTCCAAAAACAAAATTTTTCTACCATCTTGGAAGTCTATTATAAATGTAACAGCTAATCTTAACAGCGTAACTCTGCCATAGTTTGCATCATAATTAAGATCTGCCTGTCACTTGTAAACACGTTCTTGACACTATTGCAACAAGAATATATTTTATGGTTTTCTCATTACTCTCTTAATTTAAAACGTGCATGGTTATCATATTATTAATAATTTTGTGTGAGTTTTTCAATGATATTTCCCTTCAACAGTTAATAGTATCTTGTATGATATAAGAGAAAGTGTATAAAATGTAAGCATTATATTCACAAGTAGATCTACACGAGTGAATATTTATTACGTTAGTGATGTGTATAAAAATTCTGAAAGTCACTAAATTTGATTAAACTGCTTCAAAACATTTGTATTTATACTACGGTATTTACATTTTTATAAAACAAAAACATCTGTTTATGAGAAGCAGTAAACTTGTTTATGCGTTTTGGATATATTTTTGTGTTTAATGTGTGTCTGTATTAGGAACGATTGATGAGAGGATAAACAAAGAAATTGTATTTTAATGACTGTTTGTTACATGTTAACGTGTATATTACCCTGTTATATAACGTGTGTTAAAAATATATGTTAATTTAAATGATGCTGTAATTTTCTTTCCTGTCTCCAACTAATCAGTGATTAAACTATTCGTGAAGTAGTCTACACGAAATATTAATTATACGTGACATTTTTTATTTTAACTAATTTTATTATTATTATTATTTTTTTATTTTGAACGTCCTACTTACCTTCAAAGGGGGACTTTAACGCAGATATTCTTGCTGAAAGACGTGCGTAAAACTTGCACTTGTGAGATCGACTTCATTAGCATCTACTGTTCTAGGGTGTGTTTAGTTATTTATACCTTCAGCAGTATCCGCACTTACGGAATTCCGTTGCGTAGCTACTGGCGCAAATCTGTGCATTACTAACGTCATTTACGACATGTATGACATCATGTTGGCGGGAAACGTTTCAAATATGCGACGTTCTAAGGCAACAAACGCAAATCCGAGATAAAAATAAGTTTATCTTACTGTACAAAACGTTTAAACAATAGTTAAGATACTTGGTCATGGCAAGTGCACATTCAACTGATTAATATTCATTTGTTCACTTGTGTAATGAAAATAAGTCACTGTACGAATTTATGCTCGTTTTGGATTTGATTTTCAGCACACAATAAATATTGAATTTACGGGGTTACGCACCGGCGATAAGAGGTTTTACTTGCATTATCGAAAGTTGTCGGCGTTTTGGTCCATCCCGTATACGAGTGTGTTTTTTTGACAGCTGGTAAATTTTATTTCAGAAATTAATTCGAACATTTTACTTTTGTGAAACGAACTTACTGAAAGAGACGGTAAATATGAAACAATGATATAAACATTCAATATAATGGGAACCAAGCAAAGCGTATGAAATGAACTCCTTTAAATAAATGAAGTGTATTTTAATCGACAAAAATTATAATAGTGACATTCGATATGAATTGAATATGAAAAAGAATTGAAAACATAACTTACGCAATAAAATAATATCAGATAAGATGTAAAACACATAAATCGTATGCCAGAGTATAAACTGAGAAGGCCAATGAAGAGACGGCTTGATCAATTTTGAAGGAGGCAAAACGGCCAAAAGACCTAATCCCTGACGAAGAAGAAGAAGATGATGATAATGATGACCAAATGACTATTTACAACATGTCGCAGAAAATACTGCCAACAGAATTGTTGTAAAAGTACACTCGCGCGTGGGATAGACTATAGAAACAGAATACAGACCTTTGTGCGTCGCATGCATTGCGCGAACTTTTTAAACTGGTGCGGACCGAGTGATGCATCGAGCGGACTGCGCTGCCGCAATATAAGACAACGAATGTGCGTCGACGTTTTGTCATTACTGCAGCGAATAGTGTTGTCCCCGTGGCTAGTTCTGGGTTGTGTGTCAGAAGAGTGGATACTATAATGGCGGTAAATATATAAATCTCGAATGTGGAGAGCACCCAAGGACAGGACATCACGCCACGGTTTTGACACACACAGTGTGTCAACCGTAACCCATAAGGGTGGTAATACGCACACAATTAATCAGAGTGTTTGTCCCGTAATAAAAAAATTTTATATTTATGCCAAACACTGTTTAATTTTTACACATCATACGATACGTCATTTCCCAAAATAAAATTTAGGTCCCATACTTTTTTCATAATCACTCATCAGAGAGTCACAAAATGGCAGTAGCAGTGCAGCAAAAAAAGTTAACTTTGAAGTATTCGGTAACAGCCACAACTCAATGTTACGCAAAAACCAAGTTATTCAAATCAATTAAAAAAAAAAAAAATACAAAAATGTAACCCTTCTAAATCTTATGGTGTCTTGAAGTAGCTCATAACATTAAGTAACAGCCTGAATTTGTTTCTGCAAGTTTTTTATTTTTTATTTATTTAATTATTATTTTTAAGTTAAGTTTTGACTACAGTATAACGGCAATTTTCTGACTTTGATAAGTGATATTATGAAAAAGTTGTGGTTTTTTTATTTGGGATAAATAACATGCTATATCATGTTTAAAGTTGAACCGTTTTTGGTACAAACATAAAGTAATCAACTGCCATGGGACCAACGTCCTTAACTTGTGTGGAGTTAGCGAACACTGTATTTCGTTTATAGCGAGAAGCGCAGTTCATTGTTGCTGCAGTGACATTGTTTTAACTACTTGCAATGCTTCGTGAGGCGTCAAACAAACATGCGCACATCTGCGAGTGTTTATTGGCGTTCACGCAAAACAGCTTCAGTTCAAGTTAACAGAGCAAACGCTGATGCAGGAATGTGAATTCGCACACTAGTTTTAGAATACGTACTCGACTATCCACCCACTTGCACACACACAATAAATCAGTCATTGGGAGTCACCAGCAAGTGCTTCGACAGTTCTTCAAGAATATAAACTTCCCGCCCCTCTTATAACCGACTTCAAAATATTCCACAAGTTCCTGTAGGTTGTATTGCCTATCACCGATTGGAACATATGTGAAAATTTTCCCTCACCATTGTTGAATCATTACTCCCCGTTATTCATATTTACTAAGGGTAACGAAACAACTCACGTTGCAAACCGAAAGAACACAAACATACCCCTATATTGGGATTTTTCAAATTCGAATTATATATTAATATTGTAAATAAAAATACGAACGTATCGTGTCTGTGCCTATGTATATCAACTGTTGTGCAATATTCTCTTTCAGTGAGTACATTTCAATTTACTCTAAATATTTGTTGCCATACCAACGGCGCGTATTTAAAAATGTTCACGGCCAACGTGACTTCACGCACGAACTGCCAATGCTCCAGGTCTCGTGCAGTTGAAGCTAGAGCTGGACCGGAACTTCAACGACGAAAGTTGCGCACTGACGCCCGTTTAGCCGTATAACGGAATTCCGTAAGCGAGGATAATGCTCATTGTGTGAGCAACGGAATTCAGCCAGAGCTACATGTTCGCAGCACGGTCCCACGCCACGAATACACCAAGTTTAAAATTTGACCGTTGCCTTTAGCGTCTGTAGTACAACATGGGGAAATTTTCCGACCACGAGTGTCTACATAAACTCTTATAGTTAGGACATGGCCTACAATGCTTTAGAATTATTGTAATTATTAGAGCCACGATTGTGTGGCGAAAATATTTTTGCACCATTTTGTTTCAATGTCATGTGCACATCTACATCTCTGCTTCATGTTAAATGATTGGATGTTCTCTCTCATTTGTCTTGGAGCTATATTGGCAAATCACAGACGTACCACGTTACAATAACCTTATTCTGATTGGTGCAGTCAAATGAGCGACGTGCCTGGACAAAGACACGCTGCCAACAACCATGAAACAGAGTTGCCGATTTGCACATAAGGCATTGAAACAAAATGTTGCAAAAATCTTTTCGTGACCAAATCGTGACTCTAGTAATCAGTTATCAAAAATATACCCGTTAGTTCTAGTTCTCGTTAAAGTCAACAGAGGGTGTTAAGAAATTTTGATCTACAAGGTTTTCAACGCTAGTGAGGGTTGATATGAGATGAAGATTAAGCTGGGCCGGAATAACAGAGCGCGAAAAACGAAATATCCACTAGAAAACCACCAACCAATCGGATAGTCCGGTACGATTCCACATGCGAAAATTCAGGTGCAATCCGATAATCTAACCCAGGTCGCTTAGGTGGCCTAACCGCTGCGCCGACTGCAGTCATAAATGCAATCAATGATGATGAAAATGTTCGGAAATGTACGATAATTTTCGATCAATAGTGAGCTGTCTGACTTCAGGCTTAAAGCCGGAAACAACCTAAACAGCATTGAGACATGGAATATGCTATTGGAATGGAAATAATGCATGAAATATCATCCTCTATAGTTAAATTATATAATACCTATTTACAAAGTAAAAATAGAGCCTGAGAAACAACAGAATCAACTTAAAATCAAAATAATTTACTACATATTGCATTATGTAAGTTGAAGTGTAAAGGAAGTACGGTACCTCAAAAGAATATATATATATATATATATATATATATGTACACATACATATATATACATACATATATATATTTATATTTATATTTATATAAACATTGTGTATTGGTATACATGTATGTATGATATCGATAAACTGCGACATCTTTTGACTGATCACCATGAAACTTGTCACATACAGGGTGAGTCGGGAGAAAAGGTACATGCTTTGAGGGGTGATAGTACTGGTGATTCTTAACAAAATGTTTCTAATAAACATATGCTCTTTTCTTAACCGTTTCAGACAAACATAATGAAAACAACAAGGAACGGGATAAGTGCAGGTGACGGTAAATCACGCTACTGTTATCTTATGTTTTGTGTAATTTTGTACATTTCAAAACGATGGCGCTCTAAGCATGGTGCAGTTGTTTACCTCAGTCTCAGTCCTACAGTGCTTGCCCTAGTATTGGGAACTACAGTGTTGTTACGTGTACAGTGAATACAGTTCAGTGTAGTCAAAAATGCCACAGGTCTTCACACGTGCAGTGTATGCTGACATTATGTTTGTCTACGGTTTCACCGATGGGAATTCCAGAGCCGCTGTTCGTGAGAACAAACGACGATTTCCTATTCGCAGAGTTCCAGATAGCAGGGTGTTTAGCAGGGTGTTTGCAGGATTACGTGACCGTGGTACGCTTCCCAGCGTAAATGTTGTATCCGAACGTCCCGTATAACAACATCTTAATGAAGTTGAGAACATTCTTCAGGTACTAGAACGCAGCCCAACAACTAGCTCGAGACGAATTGCTGCTCAACTTCATATTCCACAAACAAGAGTGATATGCACAGTACACGAGCAGGGTCTGTATCCATATCATCGGCAGAGTGTACAACATCTGCATGAAGGAGATGATGTCCACTGGCAAGAATGCTGTCAGTAGATATTCATTGCCAATGATAGATTAATTCCACGTATTCTGTTCACTGATGAGTCAACATTTACCCGCAGCGGAATCAACAACACATGCAACTCTCACGTATGGGCAGACGAAAATCTACATCCTACTGTAGAAAGGAATTTTCAACGACGTTTCTCAGTTAACGTGTGGTGCGGTGATATTGATGACCAACTCATCGGTCCAGTAGTTTTAGATAATCGTCTTAATGGAGTACGGTATCTTGATTTTCTTCAAAACGTGTTACCAGAATACTTTGAGGATATCTCTTTGGCAACAAGAGCTCGTATGTACTTTCACGCGCAGAGTGCACATAAGAGAGGAACTTCTCGCACGTATTTACCATGTTTGTGCTCAAGTAAAGCAATGTACTAATGAGCTCAGATCAGCAACACAGCAGCTGTCTATCAGAGCAGCAAAATGCATTTAAGTTGGTGGTGGAGTGTTTGAACATGTTATGTGAGGAAATGTACACAATTAAACAAAACATACCGTCACCTGCACGTTTCCCGTTCCTTGTTGTTTTCATTCGGTTTCTCTGAAACGGTTAAGAAATGGGCGTATGTTTATTAGAAACATTTTGTTCAGAACCACCAGTAGTATCACCCCTCAATGCATGTACCTTTCCCCCTGTATATGTATTTTTAAGGAGGTTTTTTTTTTTTTTGCTATCCATTTTACTCTAACTCGCCACAAGATTACGATGCAGCGCATCATCTTCTGTGCCGTTCAATCGATCGTCATGAAAATTGGCATAGAAAGATATTTGAACACGGAGAATATTTAAACGATATACATTACGCTATAACTCGCCACTAGATGATGCTGCAGCGCGTTAACTTCTATACCGTTCCACCTATCGCCATAAAAACTGGTAATATATACAATTGAATGTTTTTTCATTCGTCTTCTATGCGTTCCTGTACCGTTCATTCGATTGGTGAGTTGTTGTTCGTGCGTCCGCAAAGGTTTTTAGGTTTTTTATAAAACATTTGTGGGGTGGGAGAAGAAGGGGGGTGTTCAAAACGGGGAAGAGAGGCAGAATGAGGCACCCAAAAAATGTAACTGGCATTGCAGCGCATGCGGGAACTAGTATATCATTTAACGGAAATATTTAATGCATGCCGGAATAAATATTTGCTCATTAAAGCCATAGACAGGAACTGTACTCAAACTTCATTCAAATTTTTACTATCTACAAACCATTAGACGGGTCATAATTTTGTTTTAAAAATAGTTGTGCTTATTTTAACTATAATACAAGTTTTTAATTCATTAATAATGAAAGCAGCGAAGAAATCAACAGAAGAAATGTTTGATACTAAAGTCCAAAATGATGCTTTTTTGTATTCGTAGTTAAAATTGTAAATTTACGAGACTGTATCATGTCAAACGACTTTAAATGTATTCGCACTTAGACTAAAGCGAGAGCGCTGCAGATAAACCACAACATGCGTGGAATAGCGACAGTTTCGCCCTTTGCTCGAGCACCTGGAAAGAGGAATAGCTCAGCGCTCACGTTATTTTCTTTGTAAGACGTTAAAGCCAAATTTATGCGACATTTCAACTGTTCACCGCTGCAGAGATAAGTGGTTCGTGGATGCATTGTGTCACTAGTAACGAAGCACCGCAATGTGGTTCGTTTCCGCTAAAACGGAAATATTTGCGACGAGTAGCATTCAGTAGCTCTTCAGAAAACGATTATGCATGCCATTTTATATTGTACTTATTGCAATCTTGAAATAAAGTAATACATTTTTTATTTCTTGTAAATCATCCCTGGAGAAAATAACGGGGAAACCCGTTTCACAACGCTGTTAAAAACGATAATACAAAATCAGGGTGATTATTTCACATGATCTTTGATGATACTGTAATGACTAGAGACAAATAAAATAATTACTAAAATTTAAAAATGTCTAAGCCCACTTAAAAATAATTCCAGCATACTCCACGGAAACACGCACATTTTTATATCGGATTCACAAGATTTTTTTTATGGCAAAGACTTCAATTTTAATAACAATATTCGTGTTTTAAAAACATGAAAGGATGGTTATAGGTTGCAGATTACTATCTAAAATATATTTCTACAACAGATAAGATCTGCTCAACATGCCTCAACCACATATGACAAACATGCGCATGATCGACACAATGACCGATACTTTCTTGCTCTGGTAACGGACATTTTTAATTTATAATTTATTTCCTATTTGTAGACAGTACTAAATAAACAGACAGGAAACTGAAACACTATAAATGTAATGTGTCTCAATAAAGTGCCATCTGTACAGAGTGTAACTGACAAGTATAGCTACATTGCCAAAACGCCTTTCATGTCGCTGTCATGACAGCGGTGTAGAAATGGACAACATTACCGAAGATATGGTTTCATACAATTAATTGAACTTATAACAGTACACGACATAATTTAATTAATGTTACTGTAAAAATTATTTTGTTATTAAATACAAAATGCTAAGAACACTCTACAAATTTGAAAAAAAAAAAGTGAAAACAAAATTAGTACACAAAAGCGGCAATTAAAAACGAATTTAAGGAACATGCTACAAACGTGACAGTTATCTCCAGATAATTAGTAGCATTTAAAGTTCGAAACATTCGAGAAGAGAGGCAAAACTTTATCATTTGCATTAAATAATTCCTGCAAAAAGGTTAAATAACAGGAGGAGGTAAATAGGAACCCAGTAATTAGCTTCATTTCAACTATCAAAGTCATCATGGAAGAAGTATTAAAACATCTACTTTGTTTCCGTGTCAACGACGAACAATATCGTAGAAACGTAAGTCGTAATAACCTTAGAAAATAAATCAAGTTGATTGGTATTTACAGATGCTGACATTTTGTGCATATGTTCAGTCTTTATTTGACGAACGTTTGCATAAACGACTTCTGTACAGCATAAATAACTTATCAGGAATAATTTTGAGGAACTTAGTAAAAATTTGCCAATACTTTTATCAAGGTATGGTTTCTTACTTAAGGTGCAAAACTCCCTAACATTCAACAAAGGATTCTTAACGAAGTGTGATGTCTTACTCACGGAGCAATACTCTAAGGACAGCTACAGACATTAAACGAAGGGTTTTTGACGACGTATGTGTTATTACTAGAGACATGCAAAATTCGCGTTATCATTTGATAGCAGACTAAACTTCACATTCCTATACATAACAGAGCATAATCTGCGATTCAATTGGCCACGAACTTTTATGTGTTGCCATGTACTGTGTTACGTCTTTACAGAGATTGGTCTCTCTACCGTGTAAACATTCTCCGCGGCAAGTCACAACAATATCGGCCAGCGTGAGACGTCGAACGAGCCTACAGTCATTTGGAGTCTAGTCAGCTGTCAGAAAATAACGCGAATTTTGCATGTCTCTAGTTATTACTTAAGGAGCAATAATCCAAGGACAAATACAAACATTAAACGAAGGAATTTTGACGAAGTATGATTTCTTAATTAAGGGCGCCGTCTACCCGCGCGTGAGAGGCTCAAAAGCGACGGAGCAGTAAGGTCGACCTTGAAGCGCGCATCAAATGCCGCGTCGCCTCAACGAGTCAAGCACTGAACTAGCGTGCAAGCTTCCCACCGAACGATGTTTACTATGGGACATTAAGTTGTGACCATATAATTTTATTAGTGGAAAGTCTGCAACTAAGTTCAGTGTAGGTCGCAATCTGAGCTTCACATATTTTCGGTTATAGTACATTTCGAAGTACGGCAGTCTGAAAAGGCCATTTTTAGCCATGTTGGAGGGCTAGGTAACAGTGTTTTTTATGAGCGTGGCATCTTAACAATGAAGTTCCGACATTGTCTAAAGTTTTCTTTCTTTTCGTACGTTGGCACAATTGGCATACGTGGAACATATTCGTAAAAAAAACCTGTTTACGTACACACTGCAACGCATATGAAGCGCGAGGGGTAGGCGGCCTCGTTAACGCTGAAAACATCATACGCTTTTTTCGAAGCCAATATGAATAAAATATTCAAGGACAATTCTAGAAAATGGTATTTGCCAACTTTGCGAGTAAATATGTATCCATAATTACTAATTCGTTATGCGTAGAGACACTGGTATATCGCGGGAAAAGTAGATTGTTTGCTCGGCTCCAACATACTATGTATAACACTGAAGGTTTTGCACTTATATTGGCTATCGTTTATATGAAGCTCAGTGTCTCTCTTCAACAGACCCAATTAGAACTGTACAGTTATAACACAGGACATGTGTAGAGACATGCAAAATTCGCGTTATTTTCTGACAGCTGACTAGACTCCAAATGACTGTAGGCTCGTTCGACGTCTCCCGCTGGCCGATATTGTTGTGACTTGCCGCGGAGAATGTTTACACGGTAGAGAGACCAATCTCTGTAAAGACGTAACACAGTACATGGCAACACATAAAAGTTCGTGGCCAATTGAATCGCAGATTATGCTCTGTTATGTATAGGAATGTGAAGTTTAGTCTGCTATCAAATGATAACGCGAATTTTGCATGTCTCTAGACATGTGTGATTTGCCAGAAAACTGTTCACACGTGGCACGGTTGAGATACTACAGTTTATTGGAGACTATGTTAAATATTTTCGCGATTTTCCAGTGTCTCTAGTTATGCGTGATCTCTTGCGCCGCAGTTAAATGCACGAGGTTCCGGCGTCAGAGATTGTGCCAGAAGTTCGTAACACTGGAAACAATTTTGTTTAAAACATTGGCTAAAACTATTGTCTAGGATTGCTTTTGTTTAATTTTCACAAATTGGCTTCAAGAAACTTCCAGTTATAGATTAATGCTTTTAGCGTTGAATTATGTACCATGCCCTCTTATGGAGCAATACTCCAAGGGTAATTACAAACTTTAAACGAAGAATTTTTGACAAACTATGATTTCTTACTTAAGGAGCAATACTCCGAAGACAATATTACAAACATCAAACAAAGTATTTGTGACGAAATGGCAGCGATTGCCTTGCCCAAGTTAGTTTCACTACGGCAACACGAGTGTCAGCAGGCAAATGAAAATAATCTTACGGATGCTATATTTAAAATGTAATTAAAATACATTGGATGATCTTATGATCAATTTCGTGCCGTTACGTTGTTTCAACTGATTTTGATAATTTTAAAGTGGCTCCTTGAAATCCTTCAATTTCATTGAACAATTAATGTATATATGTTGTAAACTAAAAGATGGAATTTGGCCATCGTGAAATTATGGTAAAAATGAAGCGGCCCACATACTTCCGGAATACATCCTAATACAACGGCAGTACAGCGGGCGTTTACGGAGAGGTTGGAGGCCCGTTACCCAAAAGGCAATATCGTCGTTAAATCTGAGGTTAGTTTATACAAAGAAACGAAAGGCAGTGAATCAACAGTGTTGATTAATAAGATGTACAAAAATAAAGTCGAATTTTGACATTTACGACACACAACATGTGGCATTGAAATAATAATAATTTTGTCATTAGATAATGTAATTAATTAAAACATACTAACATTAGAAACGCTTAGCGACTTTGTTATCACAACAGTAGTTTAAAATAATAGCATATTACGGTTTCTCGGCAATTTTCAACACGTGTTTTACAAAGCAGTTCTAAGCCACGTTGGATGAAAATGTTTATAATCAAAGTTAATAGTAAAAGGAAAATTAGTCAAATTAATATTTTCAAAGTAGGATATTAAAAGTTGCGTATATCATCCTCGTTTGCGAGTTAATAATTTACGATTCCATCCCGTAAAATTCATGGCTACACACGACTGATATATTAGATAATATGTGCACTGAATCTCCGAACCGCAATATCGAGAGCAGACCAAATTAAATTCCAATCACCCATTAATTATAGTCGATTTGCTCACAATCTCTAGGGGTGTGGGGTAGTGTTCCTTTCCTGGGTATTTTCATTAACATTTGACGTGCTTCTCTCTCTCGATTCCCTTCAACGAACTGCACCGCACTTTGGAAATAATCTGGCACATGTTTACAGCTGCACATGCGTCGCGAACTGGTACTAATTGAGAGCGAGTAATTAGTCATATTGCGTGGACGTGGTGATATGTTGGCATCTCTCCAACCAGCACGTTTAACATCGAAACAACCTGTCGTTGTCGATAAATGTGCAGGAGAGCCCTTTGAAATTAAAACGGTTCAGTAGTTAAATATTCATACACATTTATACTGCCGTTTTACTAAATGTAGCGAATTAAAAATTCCAGGTGACACCCCAATCTTTGGTGTAGAAAATAGATGTTTTATTTATGTTTGATTTATGGTAAAGGTTTCCTGCACTTCACCTCTACATAAAGTACCGGACGATGCTGTTGGCCGGTGGGTTTCCTAGGGGATCTCCAGTTTCCCTCCGTCCCTTCATTCCGGTGCTGCTCCATACTCACCTCATGTCACCCTCACCAGTGCAAAATACCTCGATGTCAAGCGCTGACCAAAATCTCTCACTCACTCCTCTACATAAATTGTGCAGTGTGACTAAAACTTACGGCTGAGGTGACACACACGTATTTACGGTCCTTATGTAAGACGTGCACGCAAGTACGACATAGAATTGTAACGTAAGAGGAGGCAGTGGCGAGAGGATATCACAGGGAAAAATACGATATATTGAGTTAAACCCGCCGGATGATGGCAATATCTGATCTCAACCTGCGAAGATCGAGATTTATTCATATCGGAAATCGCTACAGGAAAGATCGGTTCATCAGTCATGCTATCTCCGGGGGTTTGTATACGTCTTGTTGACAGCGCCAGGAAAAAAATTCTTAAAGAGATATATCCGATTTATAATTGCAGGCCAAATATCTTCGAGAATTTGAAGCATATTATAGTTCTGGATTACAAAATGTTTAGTTTGTTCGACTGGCACTAACCGCAATGAAACTCGCCAAATAATAACCAGTACAGGGTTAAATTGTCATTAACATATGTTTTGTACATATAGTTCTTTAAATTTTAACATTAAGTTTAACATACATGCAAAGTGTATCTATACGAATACACTCAGGAAATACCAAAGAAATCATTTCCTGTATATGTTCCAAAGTATATGGAGCAAAAATTAACAGTGTGTTTAACAATTGAAAAGCTGAAGTATGTATAAGACTTATATAACAGTCAATGTATAATAAACTCCGAAACTTGATTAATGCCCCTTGATTCGATTATGATTAACTGAAGAGTTTCTTTTTAAAGCGCGATAGATTCTCTCACTTCCATTCAGAAGTCTTAAGTGATGCAGCCGACCGCCGTACAGTCAGAAGTTTGCATACCGGTAATGTTTGTTTGTGTTTGTAAAGACGGGTAAGTATCTGCTGGCAGGTCGAGTTGTTTTATTTTCTGAACTATTTCTTATTCCGTATGTTTGCACAGCAAGATGGTGGGCGATTTGTATAATCCTGAGTTACTTGTTGGTGTTTCTAAATATTTCCTGATGCTTCAAATAGAGGATTATAAAGAAAATACTATGATAAAATTAATCACATATAAGTACAGAAAAATTAAGTATTAAGTTCCCAATGTCTTTATTAATCTTTAGATAAACTTTGTTTTAGATAGAGAACCTACACGTAAATGAAAAGTTTTCCTGACTTGTTACTTGTCGGTTTATTCTGATTACATTTACCCGACTTTATACTATTCCATTTACGTTTACCTTCTGTAAGTAGTTGTGAAAAACACTCAGTTTTAAATATCGCCTAGTACCAAGAGTCGGAAAATATTTTCAACATTTAACGCTAATGTTAACCTGCATAGTGTATTTCTCATTATCATTGGTTTATAATCCAAAATATTAACTCTATTATAATTTTAAAAGGTTTTATGTCTTGCAGTTAGTTTTAACTACAAATACTCTGATAAACTATAATACATTCGTAGAAAATTGTTCATAATTTTTTAAGTACCAGAGGATCGTAAACGACATTACAGCATCAAGTTTGGTTATATGCTGCAGCACATTTATATAAACACCAAGGTTCGTGGTAGATAAATAAACACTGAACACCTCATTTAATTTCTACGTTTTTTTTCGAAGCCAGTACGGATGAAATACTCAATAACAATCCTAAATACCTAATGGTATTTGCCAACTTTATGAGTAAACATTTATCCAGAATTACTAATTCGTTACGAGTTATCTCTTGCGCCGCAGTTAAATGCACGAGGTTCCGGCGTCAAAGATTTTGTCTCTCAAGTTCGTGACACTGGAAACTATTTCGTTTAAAACGTTGGCTGAAACTGTTGTCTAGTATTGCCATTGTTTAACTTTCGTAAATTGGCTTCAAGAAACCTACAGTTATAGATAGAGCCACGAATTTATGGCGAAAAGATTTTTGCAACATTTGGTTTCGATGCGTCATGTGCACACCTGCAGCTCTGCTACATCGTCTGTGATTGAATAATATTACTCTCGCTGGCCTTGGCAAATTATATACGTACGGAGTGACAATAATCTTATTCTGATTGGTGCAGTCAAATAAGAAACGTGTCTGAATATAGACACGCTGCCAATAACCTTGAAACAGAACTGCCGATGTGCACGAGAGACACTGAAACAAAGTCGGGCAAAAATCTTTTCGCGACAAAATCGTTGCCTTAGTTATAGACTAATGCTTTTAGCGTAGAGTTATGTATCTCGCCCTCTTAATGAGGCACACGCAGACCGTTAAATCGTGCAATTAAATGACTAACCTTTCAGAAGTTAGATACGAAGCCGGTAACGGCTCTGTGTTACAAGAAGGTTTTTATGAAAGCTCTACGTCGTATGCAGGGTACAGTTCAGTGTTATATAGCACGCACAACCTGAAGAGTATGAAAAAGAGAATAAAATATATACACGTTAATAATTTTTTTCCACTCTTCTGTGAAACTCATATTGCACTTTTTTTTTTTTTGCAATATTTGAAACAAGTTTCAGCACGGCATGCTCGTTCATGCGGGTCCAATCCAGAACGGTGCACTTGGTTATTCGTTGTGAGGAGGGGTATTTCCCCTTCCCTTTTTTTTTCTTTTCTTGCCCCGGCTCTAAGCCAATACTACTGCACTTCGTTGATACGTCTGCACCAGCTTCCTCGCCCGTTCCACCCCTCGCCATTACGTGGTTGCTGCTAAGGCGTATGGTTTCACTGGCGAGAAGGCCGCATCAGTTAAACTGATAGAACATTTCTCAATAACACGACGCGGAACTCACTGGCCAAAAATTATCCTCAGAAAATTGTTGCTAATTTGTTTTTAATTCAGTTTAATACTTATTGAGAGACGTTGCAGCTCCTGCATAGATTACAACTCAGTGGAAATACCTTTGGCAACCTGAAAATCAAGTATATAAACAAACTAAAGAAAAATCGCTATTTGTAATGGATATTCTCTTTTAAATACATTTTTAAGAGTTTCCTTACTACTGTACAAAGAACAGCGTAGTAAACTCAGTCACCGCGTGACATTTACATTTACGCATATGACATTTATGTTCCCGTTATAGATATCTGTGAATTTTCGTAACTGTTTAACACTGTACTACTGAAAGCAAAGTGTATCGTTTGGAACGTAGATAATCTAATACATAAAATTCTCGTATCACAGTGTTTGTTTCCGTACTCCTCCGAAACGGCTTAATCGATTTCAATGAAATTTTGTATATACGTTCGGTAGGTCTGCGAATAGGTTTTTATCAATTTTTATACTCCTAAGTGCTATTGTTTAGTACATATTTTTAATTTACTAATTTTAGAACCCGGTCGATAACTGTGTAAGTGATAATTGATCAGTTATCCCCACGAGCTGATACCAGTCTATCCCCACCAGGTGTCGCTGCTATATTATTATTTATTTATTAATTTCTTTATTATTAGACCTCTTCCATTTATATACCACATCTTTACACACTTACAATAAGTTATTTATGTGACAAAACAACGTTTGTCGGGGCAGCTAGTCTTTATATATAACTTATGTATGTATATATATATATATATATATATATATATATATATATATATATAAATATATATAAATATATATATATATATAGGGTATATATATACGCACACATACACATATATACACACATATATATATGTGTGTGTGTATACAAACTCATACATACACGTGTAAGCTTATATGATATGTTAGACAACTCACTAATATTTTCGTAACCTTGCTGCGTACAGATTTTAAGTTCTTGACTTTATATAGGCATATGCTAATTTAATTCCGCGTAATTACTTATGTATATGAATGTAATAAAAACAAATTAGCAATGAAGCCGTTGATTGTGCTCGATTGGTTTAATAAATCAACGCGCAGTAAATTCCGACAGCCTCTGGACAAAATTCATGAAGAATCGTTGATTCGAACAATGCGGAAAATTTAAAGTAGACAAGTTAAAATAATATAAAAAAAGTTTAAAACTAAAAATGACAAAATGACGCCTTCGATGACGCGAAACTACGTGTTTAATTAACATCTCATTAGTCGAAAATTAAGAAGGAGAACATTTCCCACAGGACTTTTAAACGACTGAACTTCGAGGCGTAACTTTATCAAGTTCAGAAGTTTCTAAAATTTCTTCTTTTCGCAACAGAGGCTGGTCGTCACTGCTAAATAGGTCATAACTGACTTTCAGTAAATTTCCTTTGTTTCCGTGTTTCTCTCTCTTGGGGAACGATCGCTGGGAAGAAAGTTGTAGTTCAAGATTTGCTTGCGTATCTTCTTTGTTTCTTTGTGTCATCGTATTTGAAACGTTCATGGTCGACTAGACACGTTTGGAACTCGTGTTTAGTTTGTTCATTCATTGTACTGTGTATATTATTTTACAACTTAAAACATTCTTGATTTCCTTGTGCTTAGTTGGTAGTAGCGATTCTTTATGTGACATTGTATAGCTGCTACAATCTGTAATTAATTTGTATATTTGCGAAGAATGTTCTCAGAAGTCCAGTCGTTAAAATATCTGAATGGACATCACTTATGTCCTGATAAAAAAAAAAGTAGCCTGTAACGTTTGTAACATTACTAGGTTGTCTTGGATATTTACTGGTCAAAACTATAGCTTAAATAAGTATTTCATTGTAAAAATCAAAAAAAAAAAAATAAACTCACAAGTAAGTTACAATAAGTGCCAATCAAAACTATTTGTGTTTATTATAATTTTGCAAAACATAAATGGATAGAGAGAGAGTTTCAAACTTATGCCTTAATGCTATCAAACCACGCACAATTTTTAAATTTTTTAAAAACGTTTCAACAATTCATAATCACCTTATTTATTTCTCAACATTTTAAACCGTATATTTGCACTACACGTTGGTAGGTTGTTGCTATGAGCCTGAACTATAGATACTGAACTTACAGGTGTTTAAAATATTTATCAACGTTGAAATTGATCACAAACAAAAAGTGAAGGGAAATAATTATGGTTTCTCCTTAAATTAATATTCCCATTAAAGTGCGGCTTTGGTTTTTTACAAAGCTTTTAATGAATTTAATTGTAATCTTAACCTTTGTAGTATTACAAACAAATTAATTTATGAGGAAAATTGTTATTTTTTGAAATTATTTTTAAAAGTACAAAAAAATCTTTGTTAAGTTTTTCACAAAAAATTCAGTAATGTAGATTACATATCGGCATTGCTTAATTTTAAGTAATAAATGCTAAGGTAAATATATTAATCGCCATTTAGTTTTATTTACGTATTAACTTTATTAAAACATCAATACAGACTGAATATATCATATTTCGCTGTCAACATTTAAGTTTACCTTCTTAACTTGGGCAAGTATTTCCATTATACGAAAAGATCACTAAATGAAGTGATATTACACAGTAAAATAAAGCATTTAAATACATAAATTAAGTTCTTATTTAAACTAAAGTGTTATCAATTTAACAGTGGAACAACTACAATCTCAGCAGTAAAAATAAAAACCTGAACACTTTATTTATAATTTATAAACACTTGTGTCATCGCTGTGTTTCCAAGTTATACCACAAAATAATTTAAATTAAATAATCACTACAAATATAGCGCAATGTATGAGGAAGTAAACGATGTGTGGGTTATGAACTACTAGTAAGATATTTCCCACTACTTTGTAATATTCTACTTAATGGCCTGAATCGTGGACGTGAATTAATTTTCCTTGTTCATGTGCGTTAAGACTTATTAATTTTCTGAAAACTAATTGCAGTCGAAATACTAACATGGAACATAAGAATTGAAGAATTGACTATCATCAACATTTTCTTACGTATTCTGAATCGTGAGGAGTTTTATTATATTTTAAATCAGAACGAATACACATTATAGTAGATTTTTAGTCGCGGGTCTAATTATTAATAAAACTTTTTTTACTCTGTGCTGCTGTTGTACTTTCAGACACAAATGAAATTAGGCGAAATACGACACAGCGAGTTCACTTGTGATATTTTTCTTTCCCGAGAACTTACAAGTAAAAATGTGTAAGCAGGTCTCAAATACATGCTCGACTCGTAACTAATTACCTTAATCTACTTCGAATATTTTCAGAATGTCAAATTACGCAAGGGTATATTACTCCTTATGCGATGACTGTTACCTGTTTGATATTTACTGCGTTCCTTGCTTGCACTTAAGACCATGATATGTAATTTATTTCAAACAATTGCAAATAACTCGAATATTTTATAACCAAATGTTTTGAAAAAATTTTAGACTGTGTACAGTCATATTATACACAATTTTGCCACAGATTTTATTTTAAATTATGTACCGTTTGCTAGCAAAAAAAATATTTTGCTTCATGTTGGCTTATTTTGACAACAAAATATGTGATATTTCAGGGGCAAAAATCTAACAATCCGTTTGGTATACTGCAACAGAAAAATTCAGACATACGAGTGTTAAAACTGTAAGAAAGCATTTTTGATATATGTATTAATTTGCGTTAAAAACATTATTTTCGAAACCACTGCAAAACTAAAGAGCGAAGACTTAAAACAGATTGTTGTGAATTAGTTTTACATTATTTGTGTCTTTCATAGTAGTAAATGCGATGTTATGTGCAGAGCAAAACATCCTGTCATTTAAAAGAAAAACCGCTGTCTTTTTCTCTTCATACCACGTATAGACACCAGTTGAAAATATGTGGAGGTTCACAACCATAAAAGTGCTCTTGAAATACGTACTTAGAATATTTTAAATTATGATCGTTGTTTCGAAAAATCTTTCTATAATAACTGCATACATTGAAAAATATGCATTCAAACGCTTTTTAAAGTTTTATTTGATTATAACATAACATTTCGTGAATGGTTTCTATTCCCTGCACATAACTCTGACGAGGCATGTTATAAACGTAAAGAACTTTTCGTGATAACGTCACAGTTTAACTTAAACGATAGTTGTTGGTATCAAGTCTACGATAAATGTAAGTTTTATAAGACGGGCAGATGGTAGACGAGTAGGCCTATAGTAAAATCTTAACTAAGCTAGGCTCTGATGATTTTCTCAGATATAGCGAAAATGGCATACAAAATATTGTATATTAAAAACACTTAGAGGTAAGCTTTACTCAAGATAAAATGTGTACAGAATTTATCTTGACCAACAAATCTTCAGATATATGTCTTGACTTTGTGAAACTATAACGAATATACAATGAGATTTCATGACGCTGTACTTCTTAAGTGAACGTATATTTTGAACCTATTGTTATTGATATTAGTGATTACATATCTTCTCAATATAATCGAAAACGCAGTATTTTACAACAATTTTGGGAAGGGGGGGGGGGCTTGTTCTTGAGTAACATACATATTGACCTTAACATAAGTTGTCTTTTGTATTTATAGTTTTTTTGTATATTCAGTGCTCGATACTTCTTTAGGATACTCTATGCAAACTGATGAAGCATTATTCCATAAATACTAAAATGCCTGAAACAAACGTATAATTTTTATCTTTGCAGTTCTGCATTAGTCAGAAATTGCTAAATTTTGATTTATTTGAACAGATAGTTGAACGTAAAAACGCAGAATTTATTCAGAACTACACACTTTCCATAAATAAAAAAATAGGGTTACCGCTTAAATTCCCAGAGGAAAAGGCAACGACCGGAACACTTTACGCCGTTTTCGCGTCCCATACATATAAAGGCCACACGATTGTTGAAGGACGAGCCAGTACAGCTCTTATTGCTTGCCTGATTCTGTAACCCAGACGCGGCATCTATCGCCTGCTGTATAGGGCTCTTAAGAGCCAGAGTCATTTATTATGTTGACTTCGTCATATTTCCTTCCTGATTAAAATATGGCAAGATTTAACTGAAAATATTTCAATATGGACGTAGCTTATTACTTTACCTTCCATTACGAACATTTTATTAGAAAAATTTAAGCATAAATATAACATGACTAAGTTAATTTAAATTTTAAGATAAAGATTCTCTCCCACCAAATAATATACAGCAAATAACTCCCAGTACAGATTCGCTCCAATAATACGCACGTAATAGTATAATGTGATGTTCCTATATATAGAACGTTCGGTATAAACTGAGCACTAAAGATGTAACCTTTGAACAAAACCATTAGCTGTTACTGCATAACAAATTAACACTAACAATAGTTACCTTACTTGTTGTACGGTTGGTAGCGGATTGCCGAATATAGTTCCATTAATTTTCCTATTTAAAACCAACATTTCTGAGATAAAATCAACTGTGTTCGTCATATTTGTGTTTTATATAATTAATACATTTTTTCTATCAACATATATATGTTCCTGCCGACTGCACAATTTATCATAGATGCGCAAACATCAAGTGACGTGTCCATAGAGGTCAGCCGGAAAGTTACGAACTGGCTGAAAATAGAACTATAGCAGGGCTTTTCTGAGTGCTCACTTTATTTCGAACCGCCTAAAGGAACATCGCCAGTTATTCCTCGCATCCTTCATTTATTAAACTAAAACGAATATTATTAACAAAAGAGATGACGCAGCCTCTGACCAAAATCACTCACTTGTCCGTGAACAGCTACGCCGTGACATCCAACCACCGGCCAATCAAACAAGGCGCAGGCGTTACACTAATTTTGCAGACTACGCTTGCAGAAAAGATTCTCGCAATTTTCCACCATCACTAGACATTGACGTAGAAGACTGTGTAGCTGGGCACTGGGATTCGTAGCAGAAGGCAATGACTCAGGACACAATCGCTCCCGCACAGCCTAGTAGCTTCATTGCGTGCAAGGAAGTGTGAAGGAGGGAGGGGAGCTGTGTCGAGAGCCAGTTCATCACCGAGATGAAAGGTCTCGCTGGCCGGAGGTCAGTTCAGCAGGAACTGTTCCTACGTCCGCCCGACCGCCCACTGGCTCTCCACCGCCACGGCAAACTACCGAGGTTTGTCGACCCCGTCAAGTGGCCAGTCTAACTTCTCTCAATAACTCTTTGGAAATATGAAAAGTGACTTCCTCCTCCTGCCCTCTTCATACTTTGACCGTACTTCCCGGTCAGAATGATTTTGTAATAAAATAAAACGTATTTCGACGAAGATACCTCATTACTTAAAAGGCGTCGGGTTCCTTCCGTGTTAAAATTGCGATTTTTTCTTTCATATAATTTCGGATCTGTGGTCTATTATACATCGTAACTTTTTTAAAAATTCGCAAAATCACGTAACGTCAGTAGAGAAAAAATAAATTACTCTCATACACTAATTTAATATTAACAAAGAAATGTAACTTGACTGAAGACTAGTTCATCAGTTGGTTAAATACAACATAATAATAGGCAAACAAAAAATAATTAAAATGAATTATATGATTACGGGAAAGCGTAACTGAAGATAACCAATAAAATAACATAATTCAACGCTAAAACAGTTTAACATTGTAGGATTCTCGAAGAAATTGGCAAAATAATTCAACAACATAGAATAGATTTTGCCAAACTTCTAAGCTAAATTTTCTTCTCGAGTAACGTATTTCTGAATAAGAATCGCTGACGTAGAAATCACGTACATTTAATTGCGACAGAACAGATAACACTCAACAAATGCGTCACTCTAGGCAAATGTTTGCTTGTAAAATGGCTAATATTATTGTCTAGGACGGTTGTTTTGTCGGTTTTCCATATTGACTTCCAAAAACGTGTAGGTTTAAAGATGTGTTTTTTTAGCGTTTATTTATCTGCTACACATTTGCTTGACGGACGCTTTCACTGCGTGCAGCGTGTTCAGGGTTACGTTTATTCTCAGAGACCAGTAAAAGTGCGTACAAATATCATATCCTTGGGAAGAAAACTCACTTCAGACTATTTGTGAATGTCACTTTTAAGACACCACACATATTAGAAGCATTATTCTAAATCCCTCAAATATTTCTACAATCGGCGTTTTCAGACGGTTGTTTCTTACGACATATGTAGGCCCTACAGGATTCGTTCGAAATTGAAGTCTACAACTACTTTCAGTTTTGCTACAGTGAAGGGTACAATAAAATTATAGTGACATGGCTTAAAGTCCTACAGAAAATCGTTACGGTGGGAATACTGCACGCACATTTAAGACTTTGGGCGTAGAGACGATATCACAATACGTTTAGCCGACCAGCGTCGCTCGTAGCTCCTCGTTGATTTTCGCCTCACACACAAGCACACCCTTCACTAGGCGGCCGCCTTAATTGATACACGAGAGAGCGTTTTGATAAAAAAAAATAATTACTCAATTTCCGATTTATAGAATGTTAAAATCACAGTTATTTAATGTTTTGAAACAACAAAATTAACACAAGTATTTCTGATATAAATAAAACTAAAATTTAACTGTAGAGAATAAAAAGTCATATATATATGTTTAGCGAAATTTATGTAACCGTGTTTCAGAAACATGTGCGGCTAAATATACTCAAATTCCTTTATATTAATATTACAAGAGGAAACCAAAATGTATCACCGTAACACAAGAGAATTTCATATTATTACAAATACCTGTTTGAAAACATAACTATAAAATATATAGAACAAACTTTCAGCAATATTAATTTTTAAGAAATAGTAATAATTACACTAATATGTCACTCTAAAATATCTCTGCAAAGTTAACGATAATGGCACGAATTAATGTCCCTGCAATTCTTATCAGAATTACAAAGTACACGGAAGAAATCAATGGTAAAATATCATTTACTCATCAATTTGTTTTCAACATGAAAGCCAGATTATTCTGTCAGCGTTGGCTCCATGCACAGAAAAAAAATCATAAACATTACATCATTTTACGGACGCTGAAACTGATGTTCCGTTGGGATAAAATGACGCTATTGAAGTCTTCTAATATATTTTCCTTGATATTCTTTGTCCTTTTTCAGGACAGGTACAGTCGTTTCGTCTATAAAGTGTATTTAATATATGGAAAATATAAATGTTTTCCTAACAGCAGTGATTTTACTGAGAATTATAATTTGTGGTGTCGCACATTTACAGAGTATGTAGATGTGTACTATTTTCTGGCTGAGTCAGTTTTGGTCATAATAAGCATGTCAAGTACTTCTTTATCAATCCTGGCAATTTCGCTCGCTCACATACTTAACAAATACAAACGTAGGTAGGTATACGCTTAAGTGTACATAACGTAAACGTCTCGGATGAGCTAAACATGTAAAATTTAGGTAGGTATAATATATTTCACGTAAGTAAAATTTGACAACTACTTGTGGGCAATAACTGTTAGTATTTTGTGATATGTATTACAAATGTAAAACTAAATTTACAATACAAATGGTGAACTGGACATATCAGGATCATTTCAGAACTAAAAATGTTTGATATTGTGTCACATGTTACAAAATAGTAACAGTCATTGCCCCAAAGTAGCTGAGAAATATTGATTAAGATATAAGAAACACAAACTAGTACGACAAACCAGATTGTAAACTGTGACATTTTTAAATACATTCTTAAAAACGATCCCAAAATTGGCCTGGAGTTATTTCGGAAATTACAGTCAACAGTAGTGGACCCGGGAATCGAACCCAGGGTCCACGGAATGCGATTGCAATGTTTTCTAACGTTTTACATTTTATTACTTATATTTTTTTTTCTTACAACGTTTGGCACAATGACAAGGCTAAGTAAGAAACGTCGCCAACAGGGGCGGATTTAAAGTGGGCGCTACCGGGTTGAAGGCCCCCCTCCCCACAAAAAAATCGTCTCAAGAAAACGGGAGTTTTGCTCTATAATGATTCAAGTACATTTAATGTGTCCTACTTGCATGTACGTTGTTTTTAATGTTATAAAATATTAAACTATTGCACTTTTTATGTGGCTGGTAATTTTACAATCCATTAAATCACATAAGGCTCCCCCCCCCCACCCAGAAAAATGTGTTACTAAATCCGCCACTACTCACCATTGCACAATGCACTAACCCCACCCTCCTCTACGGTTAGTGACTAGCAGATTTCGTTTGACCAGAGCTAACGTTGAGGCAGTTGTTTTTAGAGAAATTTTAGTGACCAAAACGAACACAAATTTACACCTAGATTGTCTTGGCAATCGAAGCAAGGACCTCCTGTCGTAAACCGACGCACAGCCGATTATGCTGCGGAGGTCGGCCCCACTGAGCCATTTAATATGGCTTTAAAAAATAAAAATACATTTTAACAGAATTCTAAAGGTTCTTTTGCCAAGGAGTACTATTTTGGGAATCGCCACAATCACTTCATGTAAAACGGAACGCAGAGCATAAAATACGTGTTTAAAAAAGTCAGCTTGTTATATATCACTCCAGCTTGTTTTCAAAGTAAAATAAAACTGAGTTAGCATCAAATAGCAGATTCATACATGCTCGTAGTTAAAACTGTACGTCACATTTCGTCGGAATAATGTTCCGGGGTAAATACATTCATTGCTTCTGCTCACAAAGGGATTTTTATGTTTTAGTTTTTAATTTTTGTTTGTAATTTGAACTAAAACGGGAATACTCCAAAACATGTAATAATAAAAGCAGTCATCTTTAGTGGCGTGCCATGTGCACCTGCTCAAGAAAAATATTTATTGCTCTGAACACAGGCACACGATGGATAGCGACTCGTGCCAACAATTGGTGGTTTTATCACTGCCTGAACAAAACCTAGTCGAGTCACGAAACAATACCGTGTGATGTACGGCTCATAGCTTGACCATGACTAACCAGGTTATCGCGTGAACGTGCGTTTAACTGGTCGTGAAAAATGTTTTAACACATCTCGTCAAAAGGCGCAAGCGAAGGTCGACATACGTGAATGTAATACCTTTGTTTAAAATTATTTATGCAGCCACATGATAGATTCGGCCCGAGACACAGGTCTGAAGCTACATCTAAGTATAATGTTAATTACCAAGTATAGATATTTTATGTAATACCATACTATATTCTATACTATTTAACCAGTTTGAACAACACTTAGTACGTAATACAATTTGGTCTCTTTTGACTTAAGGTAAGGAGATTCATGAGAAAACTAACTACCAGTCGACGATTTGCTCGTCTGTAATTCTAATGTCATGCTACGTAATGTTGGTTGCAGCCTTAAAAAAATGTGCTTAAAACACGGCCGTTTACAAAAAGATTGGATGTATGAAATTAATGTACGTATGTTTGTAACATATGTGCTGCTATTCCACTCATTCGATTGCGATAAAAAAACATTGCCAAAAATCGTGGAAAGTGGGGGGGGGGGGGGGGGGGGGGGGGAGCGGAACGGAATAGAGGGTCAGAACGAGCTGCCAAAAAAAAATACTGGAAAAAAATACACTGGCAGGTTTACGTGCACCTGCGAAGGTTCTTGCCCAAAAAATTGTTTCAGGAGCTGGGCTGTGCATAACTGGGCACAGGAATAAAAAAGGCACAAAAAATTGAGTGAAAAAATATAAATACGGGTATTGCAATGAATGCAGGGCACAACTAGTTACGTACAGATGCTATTGCTTAATGTAACGCTACATATTTGGTTTATTTATGATTATAGTGCATTTACGGATCGAATGCCTTGAAGCATTTTCTGCGGTAATGGATATTGTATTCAATATATAAAAGTATATAAAATTTTTTAGCCATTAACGTAGGTATCATCCACAACAACAAAGAGCAGTGCATGGCAGGGCAGCTTTCCTACACTTGCACTGTCATGTGCAGTCTTTCTTGCAGCTGCATCGTATAAGCATTCTGCATGCTTGAGAGGCCTCTGGTAGGGTTGTCCAAGATGTGTCCCTTCCATATTCTTCTTCCAACCCCAATCTCCTGGCGATGGGAGCAATGGGGTTGCGACCATGATTTGGGCCAACAGTAACCTGCTTGGTAGGCAGCTCTCTTCGTATGCTGGATGAGTGCATCTTGCGAAGGAGGTAAATTTTCAATTGTTCTTCCTTTTGAGTAATAATGTGTTTTCGTGTCTCGTTAACACATTCGTTGCTGCATGTACGGTCATATAATAAAACTACAAATCTTTCCAAAGGTTTCAGAATTTCTTATACAGTATGTTGTGAAGGTTTTCGACCCAATGCACAAAACGTGGTAGTAATATCTTGATACGTGTTCCAGGTGTCTCCTGCGGTCCTTTTGCCTCTTCCTGCAAAGAAAGATACAGTATCGCAGCCAGTTATTGCATGAAAAAATGGTAAGGCAATACATCGATCACGACCCAAAGATCTTGCTAAGTCAAGTGCGGCAAAGATCCGGCAATTCTCCCCAACACAAAAACCAACCCAAAGTTCTTCAATGTCAAGAAGTTGTGCTGATGTGATAGCAAGAACCACAACATCGGTATCCACTGTGCGTATTTCCGCCTTGTTACATCCTTGCTGCACAGCGTCACATAAATGTAAGAAGATTCGCGTGTCTGCTTCTTCATGTGTGCATGGAGACAGCCCTGTGATATCTTTACGATTTACAGCAAGAACACCGGCACCATTTGTAGTTATCACCTGTTTGTTAGTGTGAATAGCCAAGAAAGAGAACAGTTCAGTTTTAATTACATCAACTCTGAGAAACTCTTGCCAGTTTTTAGGAAGTGGACGTTTTGGTTCAACACATTTTCGAACTACTTTTCCCCTTTTGCTGCGTGTGTCACTCTTCAAGCTATCACTAATATACACATCCCAGATGATATCAAGCCTTCTTACATGTTGAAGTTGGGATTCGATGTAGGGTATGAAGATAGTACTAGAATTATCTTCAAATATTTTGCAGGTCCTGGTCGCAGCAGGTTGACAATTGTAGCATCATTAATTGTGATAACATCTACCATTGGTTTGTAGAAGTGATTTTTTCGGGTGTGAGTTCTTCGAAGCAAGTCAATAAATCAGACTTTGTTCCAATTCGTAGACTCCCCAATTTGGACAGTGCTGGAGGATATGCTTGGTTTTCGTGTTTGAAAAACTCATCCAAATCTCCATTACATATCTGTGATGTAATGTACAATCTAGTAAATAATGAGCAATCATTCTTCAGTGATGTCAACTGTAACTGTTTGTTTGCCTTTTTACGAACTTGAGGACAACTTACGAGGTGGAGGTTGTTCCCCTTAATAGGATCTGAGATTCATTTAGTTTTATTATTAAGCCTCTCACTGACATATGGCTGATACTGTTCCACTCCTATTTTCTCAATATTTAAGAATGTGTTTGCAACTGATTTGTGCACGATGTTTCTGCTGTCAAGTACCAGAAGTTCAGGGTTGTCTTCACTAAATGGGTTGCCCATATTTTGCATTTTGTTGGTTAGAGATTTGACATCTTTTGCAAATGCTATCTGAGAATGCTTGTTAGCCTCGTGGTGACGCTCATCTTTTTCCCATCTCTTTGTCTTGGTGGAATTGAATTCTTTAACTAAGCGGGCCATCTCAAGTCCAGACACCATCCAACGATGCAGAGCTTTTGAGTTTTCTGTCAGGCCTACAGCCCCTTCATCACCTTTGATGGATGCATTATTTTGTTCATGGGCCTAATTAATGGCAATAGCTGAGAATGCTCTTCTCGACTTGTTGACAACAAACTTTCCTTTCATGAATTCTTCGTAGATGGCAAGGTGATTCTCTTGAAGTAGAATCATATCATGTAGGTGGACCGGAATCAATTGAGCATAGTGAGTATGGTCAAGTGAAAAGAACCAGGGTACTATGCTAGTTAGCGCTTCTATATAAAGCTGAAAATCTCCTTCTCGTATTGCTCTAACAAATGTCAACGAAAGGAGCTCACACTCTTTTGATCTGTTTTCTCGTTGGCTAGCATTGTATGTTGCCCAGGTAATTGTTTCATCTTTTTGTAGATTGTCAGTATCCAAAACAAACTGTACATGATTCAGCCAAGTGTGTTATTTGGTCATATTTTGCATGGGAACTTTGTAGTCAACAAAGTTCTCTTGTACAGCTGGCAGAGGACAGTTACTTCTAATTGGAGGAACATGGGTAACACTTGTGTAGCACTCAGGAAGACGTTTAGTTGCTTTCATGGCACAAGGAATTATAGTCTTAGTCCGATCAGTCCCCATAAAATTTACATCTGGATGTTGAAATAGAGATATTCCTGTACCGTGAAAAGAGTCATGAGCTGTAGTAGAACTTGGATTGTGGTCCATATTGTCAACTGCACTTGTTGTGAAAAGCCCTCCTTTTAATTTTCCATGTGATAAAAATGACATACTTCATTTCCAATCTCCGATTAAATGTCTAGCACTCGGTCGTATGATATACTTAATCCAAGCTCGTGAACTGCCTCAACTATATCCTGCTTGCGAGTTCTTGTATGAATTAATATACCTAAGTATATAGGCAAAGGTGTTTCCCGTTCTCGATTGTGCCTGAGGACAGTTCCAGGATCATGCTCTAGACGTCTGGCCATACTTTTATATATTAGTAGATGTGCAATAGTAAGGGTAGGTTGGGATATTGTTGCAAAACTTGACTGTGCTTTAATATTGGGACCATTCATAACCATAGCAACCAGTGCTAACAGAGAGGCTTGTACCGCGTATTCCTGACATGCTCTTGCAAATGATCAATTGGAAAGTTGTTTCTTTTCAGGGATGTCTCTTCTAACTATATTTGCTGCTTTAGCAAGATGAACAGCATCACTATCTGCGTCGTATTCAAAAGCTTTCTTGAGAGCCACTCCGACATCATTATTAAATATTAAGATCACTTCTCTACCTTGACTGTGTGCTTCCATGTCAGGAAAGTATGCAAGTATTCTGTTTTTTTAGTTGTCACTTCTCTACCTTGACTGTGTGCTTCCATGTCAGGAAAGTATGCAAGTATTCTGTTTTTTAGTTGTGTGGAATGTATGCGTCCTGAAAGGTCACATCCCAGCTGTTTCATCCTCATGCTGTATAGATTGCTTAGATCAACAAGTTTAAATAGGGGTGCAGTTTCATTGTCACTTCGAGCATCTTCGATGTATGACATAAGTTCAGCAAATGCAATACCATTGTTGGTTTGTTCTGTATCATTTTCTTGTTTGTTAGTTTTGTCCCTTGCTCGGTTATATAATGATACGAGGCATTTAATATGGTAATTGGCATCTTGAGCAATAAGATTCCCGGCATTCAATTTCGCAAGCTGAGGCCTGTCCTCTAGTTTAAGAGCACAGTGACGAACACGAGCATCTAGGCCGAATGTAGATGCAGTACATAATGAACTTCCAACTTGAGCAGGAAGTTCACAAAAAAAGCAAATAGCTTTAGAATTCACTGAATATTTCCTTTCGATATTTTTGCGGGTAAATTTCATAGAAGAGTTTGTATCATCCACTGGATCTATCTTCCTTTTCTCGGCTCTTTAAAGTTTTGTTTTATTAAACTGCAGCTTACATGACTCGTGAAATCGATCATTATGTTTACCAATGTAGCCTCGATACCTCCTCCCTCATCCAGTTGCGCTAGATTTATTGTTCTTGGTAAATACCCTGCATACTAAACCCCACAAGTAAGTCAGAAATCGTCTTATAACCTGCCTTCTTTGTATCACGTTTACTGTCTGCTAGACACTGGCAGATGAAACACTTGTTCCACTCTGTTTCTTTGTGTTGACCAGATGTATCACGATTTAATGGATTCATCAGGTTATGTACTTTATTCGTATATATCCATATAACTTTATATTCTTACTGCCTCATCTGAAATGTAAGGGCAATATAATGAAAATAAAATGACAAACACACTTATTTCCAACAACAATTAATGCAAAATCACATGCAATACAATCTTAACACTATCAAATAACAATGTAAAGTAGCTGATAGAGAACTTTCCGAGCACGCCATTTTTAATGTACGCCATTACTCTAATAGGGGAAATCTGAGATGGCCCTATAGCCAAAATTAACTCTTTTGATATTAAATATATATGCTCTAAATTGCAAGCCCTTTCATTAAAGGCACAATTTTTATAATTATTTCACCTATCTGCCGCGCTAACTGGAGCAAAGCTAAACCGTCGATTAATTTTATAACACGTTTTACCCGTTCGCCAGAAAAATTCTGAAACGCAATTACAGGTAGTTACGTACTCGTCGTCCTGCAGAAAAAGCCACTACATAACTCAACGTGTTAGACAGTTAAGGCCAATTGTGTATTTATGAATACAACATTACAGTATCTACCCCCTTAGGTGTCCAATTTCGTAAATACCTTAAATTGCATTTTAAAATTTTATTGGTGTTCTACTGAAGTGGAAAACATAAGACGAATACCCGATTACACATTGAACAGACTTTTCACCCCTCTGTATCATGTTTTATTTTTACATGTCTAATTTTTAAAAATAATGCAGATCATCACTCTTAAGCAAAATTCTCAATATCCTACAACCTTTGCACACACATACACACACACACACCAACACACACACACACATATATATATAGAGAGAGAGAGAGAGAGTGAGAGAGAGGGATAGAAAGAGGGGGGAGAGAGGGATAGAGAGAGGGGGGAGAGAGGAGAGAGGGAGAGAGAGAAGGGGGGGTTGAGTCTAAATAACACCGACGAAAATGTAAGAATAATTTTTCCCGAAATTGATTATTAAGGGAGCTGTGTGCCCCCAAAAGACGAATCTTGAAATGATTTAAATCAAATATTTCACAAACTATTTGCGATTAAGCGACAAATAGGCGAATGTGTTTTGTATAATGGATATCATTCACCTCGGGAAATGTGGTTGGAAAGCTCAACCTTATTCATTAAGGAAATGGGGGTTGCCACAATGTATTTGCATGACTCTTATAAATGAACACTTGTAAGAGATTTATAAATTTATGTTTTAATCATCACGTTAAAATTAACAAAAAAAGTCGTCGTGTCTGAACACTCTCAGGTGAACCGTTTGCGAGAAATTCGTGGTGACATTATTCATAACAGAAAGCAACAGTAAATTCCCCGGTTGTGGCAGTTTTGTTGACTTTGACTACTGAAATGACTCGAACTGACAAATACAAATTTTACACCCAGCCAGAACTGGGTTACGAACCCAGAACCCCTCCTACCAAAGTCGGCCGCTCAACCAACTGAGCTACGGGGGGTCGACTACCACTCGGACAACGCGACCCCACAAAAAAATCTGCAATCGGGGTACGGTACCCTGGCCCGCGGGTATCCTCCTCTTACGATATTTTATTTATTTTATCATAAATAATTAAGTGTGTACCATAAATTAAAAAAAATATACAACTCCAGGACACTCTCGAGAAACGACTTCCAGGCAATTTACGGTTGTAGCAGTTCAGTCTGTGAGGTAATGTCAGTTGTGGACTCTCGTTTGAATTCTTGTAGGCTGTATATAAACCTTAACTGTTCACTTGCTCTATGCTTAAATTTCCCGGGTTACGTTTGCATGTGTCATGAATCGAACCTAGTTCCATCATCATGCATTACTATGATTTGTAAGAACTAATTAGGAAAGAATGTGGCTCATAGTCAATAAATCTACTGATTCCGCCTCCTTTTTTACGGCGGTTAATTTAAAAGAGAGGTCAATTCTCTTAAAACAAACAGTCCTTAATTTAGTCTTGTAGGTAACAAACAATATTATTTTACGATTAAAATTTTCCAAGTGAATTACCTCACTGGACGTAACATTTTTTGTCTGACAAGATATTTGAGAATATATTTTCGAATGCATTCGCACAGAATTACATATTCCACGATTTCTAAATTATGTTAATAGTAATTTATGGAAATACAGGGCTATCATTAATTGCAATGCATTAATTGCAATGTGCTACACAAGCGATGACAGCTTCTTTAGCCAACAACTTCTGACACCAGTAAATGAGTTCAGCTGTATTCCTAAACAGTTGATCTATAAACATTGAAGACAAAGGTACGTTAACGGTTTTTGCAAAAATGTTTACTTAAATAAAACGCATGCTAAATTAAAAAAGATGTGAGTGGAAATAATTCATCACGATATTAATTGCAAAGTAAAAATTTTATTATGAGTTGAGCGTGAAAGAATGGCGAAATGACAGTGTGCTGTGTATGGGGAGAGGGTGGTGGGGCAGTGGGAGGTGAAGTGAAAGCCGAGAAACTTCGCCAGCTCAGCGACGTGACGTCCACGCACATTTCACTCACATGATTATGATCAATACGAGTGACCAAACTGCGTGGTGGCTGCTAAAGTTCCTTCATTCCTGGTCGGCGGCATCGTCTAAAACCTCCAGGACTCCACAAGGCAATAATTACAACTGGTATCTCTCGTGCGTACACGAGCAATTTACAGTCGAGTGTTATCAGAAAATGCAATTTGTTCAGTTGCTGGGCCGGAGTTACAAGTTTTTTTAAGGAAGGTCATTAAAACGGTTAACAAGTTTGGTATCAACGTATGATCTTGCAGACCAGCTGGCTTGCTGTTTTTTTGCCGCTGTGTTTCACACGAGACTCTTTTATAACATCAGGCCATCCAACATTAGCACTTTACATTCCTGTTGGCAGCTCTGATAAATACTAAAATCTTAAAAGTATGTGTTATATATATTATTTCAAAAGGTATTTACTTAGATATAGACAATTGCAATTTCACTGTACTTAATTCAAATCAAATTAGTGTGCCGGATACCTATTTGAGCGGTGTTGAAGCTGTTCAAGAGTACTTTATTTATTTCAGTTTTGGTTTTGTGACTTTACATCAACGTAAATGTAAAAAAATCGAAATGGAAAACAATTTTGGTTTTCTTTTCAAACAAAATTATAAACATTATAAAGTAAAAAATTGTGGAATACAAATTTAAAAAAAAATTGTTATTCACAATCTTATACAGGCTGAGTGAAGAAATGTCTCTAAAATTGGACAATTCATTCAATTTCAATCAGTGTTTAGTATATGTTTACTTTTACTTTTAATTCCATCAAAAAATATGAAATACAACTATATGTAACCTGCTGAATTAATGTCTCGGAAACTTTTAATCGTGTGTACTGGCGTCATTTAAATTCATCCAAGATAAGAGATTAACATGGCACTGCAGTACAATTTTAAATTCGTTCTGAAAAAAGTAAAAAATTAAAATTCTCGTAATTAGCCTAATTATAAAATGACTGCAACATTTTTTATGATTTGCTCACACCTGAAGATGACCAAATATCAGAAAAATATAAAATGTACTAGATGCATAGAAAAAATGTCTGATGGAACTGTGAATTGGATTGTATTTATTTAAAAAAAAAAAAATAAAAAAAACATAGACACCCTTTGGTGAGCGAAAAAATTAAATAACTTTCGTTGACTAATTTAACGGAATTTTTTGTTTGAAGCAACTTGCAAAACTACCAACAAATTGTTAAATGTTGTTTTTTATGCGAAAGTTATCGGGGTAACTGTGTTCTGAAGATATCTCAGAGGCATCTAATAGAGTGAATAACTAAAGTGTGAACTCGTAAAACAATAAATCTTGACCGCAAATTTTTCGTACGAAAGTGTTGTGAAATCAGAACATATATTTGTATATTACTTATATTAGACAGTGTGTAGCTTGTAGTGTATTATAAGTATTCACTGCCATAAAGAGCCGATGGATGGTTGATTGAAAGATTACTGGAACAGTTGAGGGATGGAAAACGAATTAACATCCTTTCCTTTCAAGAACCCTTCACGCTATCAAATTTCGGCAAATGAGACGGATCGAGTCCAATCGCCAGGAATACTTGTGATATATGAGCATCAACATGGTTTCCACTTTTGGTTTCAACAACACTAACGTCCACAATAAGATACGGTAAGGTACTGCTCGACCACGATAACTAGCCCCGCGGGGAAAATGCGAACTACCGCTGCGTTGTCCTTGACGAACGCGCGCAATTGGTGTGGCGCACCACAGCACCGCTCATAATACTGTAGCACAGGCAGCTGGCTCGGTTTTCACCGCGCTACGTCTCCACTGATTATGTGCCATGAACTCATGTCAGGCGCAGTACACTTCCCCTTCCTGTGACGTGTCTACCTACTTCTAGCGCCTCACGGGAAGACTAGTTGTTGCGGTCGAGTAGCAAGTGGGCTTTACGTCTCGTCTACAGCAAGGTTATTATACACGGCGACACACAACTTGGTACAATGACAGGAGCTGGGAGAGGAGTCGGCCATAGCCTTTGTTAAGGGCGCGGTCTACCGCAATTTTCATCATCATTATTTTATTTTGTATTTGTACCAGATATTTTTTTTCTTGTTTTTTGACACATAATGTGACTAAATTTGGCTCTTATCAATTTTTTTTATCTCTCATAGTTTTCGCGTAATGGCTTGTTAAAGTCAATATTTTGCATGTTTCCGTTTTAACGACTACACTAAAACCAACTGATATACCAAACTCAAAAAAATCACACTGGATAAAGACATTGCAGGCTACAATGACATGCTCATAAAATTAAAGAATAAACATTATTTGTATTTTTAAAAATATTATTGAACATTTTACATTTTTATTTTAAGTTTCAGCAATTTTTTTAAATTCAAATAAATTTTATTCTTAAATTTTATGAGCATGTCATTGTAGCCTGCAATGTCTTTACCCACTGTGATTTTTTTTAGTTTGGTATATCATTTGGTTTTAGTGTAGTCGTTAAAACGGAAACATGCAAAAATATGACTTTAACAAGCCATTACGCGAAAACTATGAGAGATAAAAAAATTTCGCAAGAGCCAAATTTAGTCACATTTTATGTCTTAAATAAGAAAAAAAATATCTGGTACAAATAAAAAATTAAAAAATGGTGATGAAAATTGCGGTAGACCGCGCCCTTAAGGAACTACATTCGCCTGGAGCGACTTCGGGAAAATACGGAAAACCGAAATCAGGATTGCTGGAGCCGGGGATCGAATCCGGGTCCTTCAGTATTCCAGTACAACATGTTACCGTTGCGCCACCTCGCTCGGTTAATTCACAGTAAGTTGTACTACCCTAACTATACATCATGTAATTAGACAACTAGGGAGTCAACTTGTCTACTATAGTAGCATCCATTTCTGTTTCTCACGTAAATTTATCATATCTACAGTAAATCACATCTTACCAATCGAAAAGTGCTTAAACTGGCAGTCAGTAGAAATAAATTACTATATGAAACTATATTATTATTATTTATGTGTATCCAATGCCCAGTAGTACTGATGTAGCAAATTACTAAAGCGTAGTTCAAACTATTACACTTCTTACATACCATGATATTGTAACGATAGTATCGAGTCAGTTTTTTTTCTATTCACCTTGAACAGTGCCGTACCAGATTTAATTTTGCTACTCTATTTCGAATTGTCTTTTTAGCTAATAAATGCTCACGTTTTATCGTCCTCTTTTTTTTCCCCCAATAACCTGCTCTTCGTTCTTAGTAGTTCCTGTCGCTTTTATGATAATTACCAAGCGAATAAGAATGAACTTAGAACTGGGTCCTCTTGCAGTTCGTAAGAACAGCTCCTACTAGAAATAATTCCATTTCATTCCCATCTGCTTGTTAAAGCAAGCTAAGTGTTTCACAATGAAAATTATCTAGTCGAACTTCACAGTACGAGTTTATGTAATTGCATAGTTACAGTTTGTAAGAATTAATATAGCTACGTTGTCCCACACTGACGGTAAACGCATTATGTTACGTCACGTAGAACTGTGAATTACTATGTAAAAGTAATCTGAATTAGAAAATTTTTTAAAGCAAATATATACTCTGGTTAAAATACATGAAGTGAGGTGAAAGGTTTTACACCTCTTTAACAACGAGGTCTTACGAGAAAATGAGGTTAAAGTGAGGTGAAAGAACAACACAACATCCATGCATAGCCAGGATTCGAACACAGTACCTCTCGTACCGTAGGCCGGCGCCTAACCGGCTACGCTACGGAAAATTCGTGAAGAATAATAAATAATCTTAGAAATCTACTACGTTTTGTTCCGTCTCTTCGTTGTGTCGTATTTTTGTTGTTCATATATTTATCTGTTTGTCCTTTTATTTTTCTGTTTGTGTCCTGATAAACGACTATGTTTTGTTTCGTTTTATCGTTGTGTTAGTATTTTTATGGTTCATAAACTCTAAAAAATAGTTATATAAATTTGCTACACGTGCGTATAGGAACGCTAAGAAAGTAGGTATGGTAGAATTGTTTCCCAGACATCCATGGTAGCACTCCTAAAATTGTTTATAAAACAGTCCAATGCATACTGAAGATAACATACCTGTATTTTGACAACTATAAAAGTTTGCGTATTTACAAGGCGGAAGTATGGTAACTGCCATGTATTACGTCTAGGTTAATTACTTCCTAAACATTTTAGAACGTTATTTTACAGTGCATCGTTTATCTATTGTCCTTTTCAGACCTAAAACCTGTGCTGTCTGCCTCGGCGGTGCCTATTATTTTCTTTCGTATTTTTTCTTATTTGACCGTCCTTTTTTATTTGACCCGATTTTATGGAATTTTATATTGTATATGTATCCTGCTGACTAGAGCATAATCTGCTCATTTATCTTTTACTATTTTCTTTAGTTTTCTTTGACAGACATCTGAATTGCAATGTTAACATGTCCAATAAACAACATCCAGTAATGCACTCCCGCTGCACAACTTTTGAAAGGTAAATAGTCTATAATGTGTCCCATGTGCGCTTCTATACCATTCATCTGAATGCGATGAAACATGTGTGGGTTGTTTTGCATGCTCCCGCTTTCTTGTTAAAAATATTAATAATAATTTGGAGGAAGAAGGTGATAATGACAGGGACAAAGGAGCAGAACTGGTTATTTAAAAATGTAATGGTTATTTCAGCGTATGTCAAGACAGTTAGTACGTTTACAAAACATAAATAAGAATATTTCAGTATATGTGGACATACTGTATCTAAAATCAGCTATTAACGTACAATGAAACCCGTTTTGTTAAACATAGTATGTGTACTTATTCCACTTTTTTTTTTTTTTTTTTTTTTTTCAGTTCTCGGTTTTTAACCACACACAAATTCAAAACGATATGCAAAAGAATGTAACGCTATAGTTTAAAAAAACTGTTTCAGTACGCCACAACTAGTTAGTTTGGTATGGTAGCTATGTGAACATTTTATCTATGAGGTAAATACTGCAATTTGGTAACCTTCATTTGCAATATGTAAAAATAACCAAAATAAATTAATTTTGTTTAGTATAAAATTTTTTGTAATATTTAAATTTCAAATACTTCTCATTTTTTAAATATTTATTTTCGGGGAATGTGTACTGACATTTTTTTTTTGTGTTTGTTACGTGCCACTATAACAATCAAATATCATTATTAATAACACACTTTCCAGCCCCTAAGTTGCACCCCTTAAGGACGCGGTCTACCGCAATTTTCATCACCATTTTTTTATTTTTTATTTGTACCAGATATTTTTTTCTTATTTAAGACACAAAATGTGACTAAAATTGGCTCTTGTGAAATTTTTTTATCTCTCATAGTTTTCGCGTAATGGCTTGTTAAAGTCATATTTTTGCACGTTTCCGTTTTAACGACTACACTAAAACCAACTGATATACCAAACTCAAAAAAATCACAGTGGATAAAGACATTGCAGGCTACAATGACATGCTCATGAAATTAAAGAATAAAAATTATTTGAATTTCAAAAAATTGCTGAAACTGAAAATAAAAATTTTAAAAGTTCAATAAATTTTTTTAAAAAACAAATAATGTTTCTTTTTAATTTTATGAGCATGTCATTGTAGCCTGCAATGTCTTTATCCGCTGTGATTTTTTTTGAGTTTGGTGTATCAGTTGGTTTTAGTGTAGTCGTTAAAACGAAAACATGCAAAATATGACTTTAACAAGCCATTACGCGAAAACTGTGAGAGATAAAAACATTTCATAAGAGCCAACTTTAGTCACATTTTGTGTCTAAAACAAGAAAAAAAACTATCTGGTACAAATACAAAATAAAATAATGGTGATGAAAATTGCGGTAGCCGCGCCCTTAAGAGGTATGTCTTAGAGCATACATAACAACTAGAGATCTGATTGCCTATCCCTTTCCATGCTGTGACGTGATTCCTAGATCTAATTAGCTGTTGATGGGCACCGAGCGAAACAAGTTTTATAATTATTACTACATAGCAGTGAACATATTGTATTCAAATGTCACTCACATTTAAATAAGCATATATAGAATGATTCGCTGTCGCACATTACCAGCATCCATCAATTCTCGTTCATTTTCGTGTAAAATAAGAGTTTGTTTACATGTTCTGTTGGCATTTCCGTTTTTCAGTAATTTAAATAATGAATAAAAATGAATCTGCTGTGTATTGATTGTAAAAGATCAATAGTCCATAAATCTAATTTCTCAAGGTCTTTACAAATGGATATCGCAACATTAATTATTTTGTAGCGTTTTTTGTATATTTTGCCTATGGCTAGATTTAGGTTTCACAACAAAGGCACCAAGCTATCTCTAGTTATCCATGCTCTAAGAGGTATGTACACTTTGTGAAACCGTCAATCACTCCATACGACCACAGAATAAATACCTAACAGCAGCGACAGGGCATGATTTTTATCGAACTCGCTTTCTCTTTGGACTGACATGGTTTCGGAGCTGGTTTATTTCACGGAGCTGTTTGGTTATACTGAAATCACGGTCACTGAAATTAAGTACATTATTTAAACATCTTGACGCGTACTTTTCGCAAAGAGTACATACCTCTTAACGGGTGAATTTTGCAGATCATGTTTGTTCAGATATTCGTGTCTTGTTTTGATGTGTACTATCTCCTTTCTACATATGTCACGTATTTCATTACGAGGGAAACTACAATGGACCCTCCTATTGTAATATTCACAAAGTGTACATACCTCATAAAGAGTGCAACTTAGGGGCTAGGTTTATTAGACATTGTTTCTTTCTTTTGGTGTGTATGACCTGTTCCTGCAATATGGCACGTATTTCATTACGAGGGAAACCACAATGGACCCTCCTATTGTAATATTCACAAAGTGTACATACCTCATAAAGAGTGCAACTTAGGGGCTAGGTTTATTAGACATTGTTTCTTTCTTTTGGTGTGTATGACCTGTTCCTGCAATATGGCACGTATTTCATTACGAGGGAAACCACAATGGACCCTCCTATTGTAATATTTACAAAGTGTACATACCTCATAAAGGGTGCAACTTAGGGGCTGGTTTTATTAGACATTGTTTCTATCTTTTGGCGTGTATGACCTGTTCCTGCAATATGTCACACTTTTTTTCGAACAGCCTGTATATATAAGAGATTATTAAGTCAACTCTCCACGATTTTGAACAATGGCCTGTGGGAAGTGTACGATATTTTTTTTACTAGAGACCTGAGAAATGCGTGTTATTGTTTTGGTGACAGCGTAGACATCATTGCTGTGCATGTACCAACGTTTAATTTGTGATTGAATTGGCCACGAGCTTCTATGTGATGTCAGTTCATGTGAGACTGTAGTTGGTCATTTTGCCTTGGAAATTTTAATCGTTGGGCGGAAGTATGCTCCATGGCAGGTCACGGCATTGTCGGCCGACGAAAGAAGTCGAACGAGTCTACAGCCATTTGTAATGTAGTCTGCTTGTAGAAAATGAAGGGAATTTTGCATATCACTAATTATTAAATTTGCATATCATTGATACACTTTTCATTATATTTTATTGTTTTATTTTTACTACGGGTTCTCATATCTTACGAGATCAATTTGATGATTCAGATTAGACTATTTTATACTCCTGTCATATTTGAATATGTACAACCTATAACTCAATTACGGCATACACATATCTGTACTAACTTAAGCACTTAACACATTTTGCAATACGTGTACCTATCAGCAAGTGTGTCTATATAAAGACCCGTGTCTGATATTTAGGTCTTATATTATATTTACTCACTATCCTCAACAATGTAGCACACTTTTATGTGAACATTACATTTTTTGGTCACTATTTTTGAATTTAAATTTAAAAGAATATCAAACATAAAGACTCGTTTTGGCCAAATACATGTGTGGTAATTTTCACTACACCACACAGCTGCAGCTTGTCTTCGTTGTCACTGAGTAGATCTTTTTAACTCTCTGAGTCTTGGGGGTTCTACCAGCAAATCACAGACGTGTGGTGTCGCAGTAACCT
>PNEQ01117805.1:68980-88181 GCA_003012365.1 Medauroidea extradentata
TCTATACAGGATTTTTTTTTTTTTTTTTTTTTTTAAGAAACAACGTAGAAGGCATATTTTATGTTCTGAACTTATAAAAATCACTAAAATATCAACGTACATAACCATGGAATACTTCAAAATTTTACTCTTCCACGAACCATTCATTTCCTCCTTATTCTTACAGTAGGTACCTGTCTGCAATAGGAAATTAATGTAAGTCAAAATGTAATCAATTACTTTGAAGTAAACCAATGTTCATTAATATACACTCGAATAACAAATACTTAGCTAGTTAGGTGCAGCCGTTAATATATTACTCTTAGAACTGTATTTTTGTAGTCTATAATCGCACCCAAAAAAATATGGCCGTTACTTGGCTGACTTCTAACAATGTCCGCGTCTTCGTTCTCGTGATACCTACTCAACTTACTGTGATAATGTGATAACATATTTAGTATTTATTTTTGCAATGTATTTAAAAAATAAATTAATTCTTTAGAAAATTATCTAAGTTAAAAATGTATCTTAAGAAAGCTTATTGTAGAACCGTTTCGGTGATTCGAATTTCATTTTAGTCGAAATATTATTACTGATATTTATATTGAAAGTTATATATTACGCATTCATAAATCTAAAGTAATTTAAACGAATTTTTTTTAAAATTATGTGTGGTGCAAAATGATGTTAAGTAATAACCGTTTATGGAACATTAAGACATTTTTTTTCGCTTGCTCATCTTCAAGGTATACCATTCTACTCCTACCCCCTTTTTTTCTTTTGGCAACGTTTTTCCACGCATCCTTGCCATACTATATAATTAAATAGATTTTTGACAGTTCGCTGGCCCACGCACAACAGCTCACCGAAAATTTTTCTTCATTTAAATTTTGGGTACTTTGTTCTACCCTCTGAGCCCTCCTCACCCCTCCAGATTTTATTTCGCTAGCAACCTTTGCTGGCGCACGCAGTGTCACTCATCAGAGTTTCATGTGTCAATCGAATTAATGGTTTAGGAATGCATTCGTTACAGACAAGACAGGCATTCATTTATATGTAAAAGTACAATGTTAGTATGTTAACTGAAATAGAGCGCAATTAAAATTTAAGTAGGTACATAGTTTTAAACAGCATATTGATTAAAATGTGAATGAACAATTTTATCATGTAACATTTATAGTCGGAATGTACATGTTAAAAATAAAATTCGTTCGTGACAAATAATTCGTCGCATAACTCATACAGTGTATCGCGATATGCCACAGACGTAACTAACTTCATCGCGAAGTGCTGCAAGGAGTAACAGTGACGTTCAGTGACTGCGAGTCATTGAACAAGATACAAACATTTACACCTGTTAAGTGAAATACCCATGCTAATAATACATATAGTTAAGACATGTTTCACATCATGAGCCGACTTCAGTGTTATAAATCTCTTACACAACGTTTTACATTCGTGTCTCGTGTTCTTTGTTAGATATATCTGGAAACCACTGGATTAAATAGTTTTGATTCATTTCGTTTGTTTCCAAATAAATTATAAAAATTGTAAAAATGTGGTTTCGGATATTCTATATTAACGTACGCTGAACTATTCTTAGCCTTTCCTGTGTTATATCTAGCCATATACATAAATTTTTTATATTAAATGAATTGAAATAAAATATAATTTTTACGCATGTTTGCGTTAGTTACGGTTCAGGCAATAAATTAATTTTTTTAAATGAAACAAAATCCTAACATATTTTAAGAATTAACTAAATTATATAGTTTAAATAAAACAAACTCAAATAAATCACCCAAAATTAGCATAGTACTAAAACCAAGCGCCTTTGCTTCCTTAACATTCATTTAACTCCTACGGCAGTGTGGGCTTTCAAGTACATTTGAAACGGATGATTGATTACTCCGCCAACGTTCCCTGCGATATTGTTATTTATTTCAGCATTATTCGTTCATGGCTTGAAAACAAAAGATTTCCCAAACGGCCATAAAAAAATTGAGGAAACACAAACATGATCCAAACTCCCTAGTGTTTGGGTATTTTCTGCGAACATTTACCAAATACCCCATTCTGTAGGTTTCAAACGTATATTACCACATAAATTCTTATATATATCACCAATGTTGTATTGCCAATTTAACTTTTGCTATACTAACCCCTAGTTACGGTAAGATAAAGCAAATGCAAGTAAATATTACGTTCTGTGTTTTCGGTAATAAAGCTGAGTTGTCTCTTTTAAACAGTTTAGTACGGTTAGAAAAGGATCTGTGAATAGACCCACCTGTAGAGAAGGCCCGTATATTTTTAACGACTCATGACTCTTTTTCATAAATATTTCCAGCTGTAATTCATAAGTTGGTTCTAAGAATATTTATGGGCAGTACAACTCTAAGTTTGATAAAAATTTGCATAAACCTGAATATACATGAACCTGAATTCCACACGAGTAAACAAAATAAGGTTACAAGCATTTAAATTCGTTTATCAAATAAACATACCAAAAATAACAAAAAAAAAAAAAGTAGCTCATTATGTCGCATCCCCAATACAATACCAACACAACTAAAAAGTCAACACTTTTTAGTTACGAATGCAGTGAAATAGAGAATAGTTTTATCTATCTAATGCAACACTAACAAAACCAATAAGCCGGGAGCGTCAAGTATATTTTAAATTGGAACATTTTTCAACTTTACCTGTCTGAAGTACACGATAGCGTTTATTAAAATCTTCTAAAAATTTTCTACTAGCACCTAAACGGTAAGTATGTAGTTTGAAGAATAATGTTATTGGTCACAATAGGAAATTATGCCGAACATGTGGAAAATAAACCACAGTACCTCTTTAATTCAGACTAATAGATAAAACATTTCAGACTTCTTTTGTCATACGTACAATGTACCTTTATGTACGTTTGCGACAAGCCAAGTAACCTTAAGTACATTTTTCTCCGTTTCCCAAAGTTAACTTAGTGCACATTATTATAAAAAGGATTTACTGCAACAAAACGTATGTTGTTGGAAAAAAAATATTGTTATTGTAATAACTTCGAGCTGCACTATCGTGCCGTTACTATGGCGATCAGTAAATACCTGCCCGCTTTGTGAAATATCGGCATGAGTTACAGTTCTGTGAATGTAAATTATAAAAAGTTATTTCTGACCTACGATTTTCTTTGTATTACCCTCTGAGTTGGCTTCAAAATATCTCGCAGCACAGGTTTCCCTTCTGAAAAATGATCTTACTGTTCATTGGTAGTGCCATACACATATGTGGCTTTATTAACCACTATTATTAATAAAACGATGAGCTTACTTGCAAACCTGAATACTGTGTACGAATAGCAATAGGCTGAGCATACCTGAATGGTCAGAATTGTAATGTAGCAGGGAAAATTTTTTATCGAAATGAAAATACAATTATTAATGTTAAGGTCGTATACTAGAACTCATTTTGACTGATGCAAACTAGAAACCTGCAATTTTATTAAACTATTGAGAACTTGTTCGTCCAAGCCGAGTGGGTATACACCACCGCAACACAGGGCAGCTAACGCAACTCTAGATGCTGCATACCCAACAGGCGCACATGTAATTGCAACATTAACACAATACAATTTTCTACGAGAATTTGTAGGAAACTCTTCTTACTTTACACAGGTAACAAGTGCCTTAGTCCTCTGGCAGAGAGAAGTGTGTTTTTTTCGACTGTTACAACATCTCCTACTGTGAATATAATAGAAACATTGGAATTCTGTCGAGATGTATTCATTAACTAATTTTAGAGTAAAAGCGGTTTGTGTTAAAATAGTTACGTACTTATCGTTCTATACCGCATATAGAACTATTACGACTATTAAAATAATAACATAGGGCTTATGTGGTGTTTCTTGAATTACTAACCTCAAGAAAAGACATTTAATAACAAAGACTTTGGCCTCCCGTGAATTCACCCACAGACATTAACCGGGAAAAGACGTTGTAAATATAAATTTCCGTCGCTTTGCTTCATAACGTTTATTTTCAGTTTCCGGGTCATACGCTACATCTTGTGTTAATATAATTATATAAGCACATGTTTTGGTTAAATATGAAAAGCCATAGCAAGAAAAATATAAATTGATCAATTTTTTTAATATCTTAAATCGCCCCGCCAAAATAGCCGTCACATTAGTAGGTTTTCATTTAAAAAAATATATTCAAAATGGTGTTACTCTATTTTTTCGGTTATTTACTTTCCTTTGAAATGTTTAATTTGCAATTTTTTTAAATTTTTCATATTAATTAGTAGCATATTACCTCTCGTAAGACATTTTATAGATACTGATACGTCGATTAAATCTTCGTAAGTTCCAATGTTCTTTCCAGAAATAGCATTAAGAAAATTCGTCATACTGAAATCTATCTTGCTCATGATTCCCTTGCTTTACAAGGTACAGACGAAAACACACTGCAAAATGTATCAGTTCAATTTACAGTATCAACAGCTATATTTCAAACGGTGTGAGAATTAACAGTTGATCACTATTTTTTAAATATTGTTAACGGTTATAAATATAATATAAATGCAAGGAAAATGTTTTCTATTAATGAAATTACGTACTGACATACTCTACACGAACGTTTATAGAGTTTCTGCACATGAGCAAATAAATACTGAAACTCATTCATTGTGACTTTCTATTTTTTAATAAAATTTTAAAGCTGCACTATAGTTCTACCTCGCGGTTCCGACTACGTGTATTTCCGCCACACGCAGTCATATATACATTGCCGCATGACAACTGTGTTTCAGCTGCTGTACCTAATTTGTTTACGTTCTTAGGATGTAGACAAAACAATAAAGTATTTTTAAAAAGCCAAATAAATTAAAAATACAAAATAAATAACGATTTTGATTATTGTTGAATTTTAAAAAAGAATTGTCGGCATGTAAACAATTGAAGTTTTGCCTTAACGGCGCGAGTTTAAAATTCGTCAATCTTGGGTCTGGATATGAAAAGCAAATGTTTGAAAGCACATAAGTCTTAAGTCACCGGTTTTCATAAGTGACTCCAGTCAAAATGTACGATTTGATGAAAAATAGTAAAATAAAAAATATTTAACTTCTAACAAAATATTTTGTATGAACATATGGGGGGAAATGGATTCTGTACATCTGTAGACGTTTTTTTTGTGAAGAGTTGGCTTATTGTTTACAGCAACTAATACATGATAATGTGATCCCCACAGAATATTGCGAGGTCTCAATTTCTTATGACAAATATTTACAAAGTCCATGGAAAATTGTTAATTGTACGCAGACACTCCGACTCACACAGGAAAGGAGAATGTACAAAGCGCAACACGTATAGATAAAACTTCAGTAAACAGTGGTACTATTCACACATCTGGAACAGAATTCTATGCACGTTTGAAATTGAACCGATGATTTCAAAAACATAAATTGTATTATTACTGTAAGTTGTAGCAATAACTGCGTTCAACTGAGTGGTGTGAAAACCCCCGACTATTTTTCTGCTACAGAGGTGGCCAGCTGACCTGCGTAGTTTTTATAACATTTGTTTTCTTCTTCTCCTCCTGAACAATTTTAGTTTCTGGACTTGGGTTGTTTTGTATTTCGCCGTTTCAATTCAAAACAGAGGTCCATGTAGCGTTGCAAGTAACGCATATAGTTCTGCACAATCAGGAGAAACTAAAATAACAACAATTACATAATATGAAATAAAATATATACTATTAATGTTGTAGGATTTTAATAATCCTAATTTTTTCTTAAAAAATAGCAGTTTAAAGTGTTCGAATGATGATACATTTAATTACCATAGCCGGCTGGTAATTTTAATTGTATTTAGCTGCTTCTTTTAAAATGCTAAACTGCTTTGACGATGTAAACTCTGCAATAAAATATGTTGTTACAAAATACATTACAGTATTTTTTATGACTACCAAATTAATAATTTATTAATATTAGTATTTAGTTTTATACCCCTTTAGGAACACTTGAAAAATACTGACAACTATTTAATATATTAAAAAATTACAGTCATGATTTCTTAATAACAATTGTTTGCATTTTTTAAAAATTTGACCGTAGAATTTTTGGATTCTTGTACAGCAAAGATTTATTGAAAAAGTTTTCGGGGGCAGAAGATGTCAAGAGATTTCTGAAAAAGAGAGAAACTTGAAAACAATTCGTGGAAAGAAAACAAAATAAACATTACATTAAAACACTGCTTCATTGCTTGGCTGTTTGGACCATTTTGTGAAGAAAAATGGTTTTTTTTTTTTTTTTTTTTTTTCATTTTTTGAGACCGAACACTGATGTTTGTAGTATGCTGGATATCGTAGGTATGTAGCTATATTTTTTTTATGGATGTTCGATGCTCATCTGATCCATTCATGTTCCGGCAAAAACTCATGTTTTTTTTAATGTATAACATTCATTTTCAGTGTTAACATTAGTAATATTGGAAATTTTACGATACTGAGTTTTACGCACAAAAATTTTTTGTACAGATACTCTACTGAAAATATTTATATCTTATTAAGGCTAGTTTTATGGAAATTTTTAAATATTGTTTCAGTTGAAAGGTATTAAGTGAATCACCTCCTTCGGGGAATCAAATGTAAAAAAAGCGGATTTTGTAGTATAGCGTGTTAAAATTAGAAATTAACTGAAATCGGAGGTTATAATGCAGCATGTTTGTGTGTGACTAACTTAGCTAGGTAGGGCTAAATCTTACTTAAAGCCATATATTATTCTGAATGTAAAACAAAACAATTTCATTGATATTTTTAAACTGTTATGCTTAAGTACGAAAAACCATTGATGGAACTGCGAGCTAAGTTAAACATAGTTACGCAGATAAAAGTATCATTCGCGTAACTGAGGCTTAAGAGTGCGTGGTAGATAAATACACGCTGAAAACATCAATTGATTTCTACGCTTTTTTCGAAGCCAGTATGGATAAAATACTCAATGACAATCCTAGATAATTGCAATCGCCAACTTTATGAGTAAATACTTATCCAGAATTACTTATTCGTTACGCGTGATCTCTTGCGCCGCAGTTAAATGCATGAGGTTCCGGCGTCAAAGATTGTGCCTCAGAAGTTCGTAACACTGGAAACAATTTTGTTTAAAACGTTGGCTAAAACTATTGTCTAGGATTACTATTGTTTAATTTTCGCAAACTGGCTTCAACAAACCTACAGTTATAGATTAATGATTTTAGCGTTGAATTATGTACAGCTCCCTCTTAAGTTCTAGACCCTTGGTTGGCGAGTGTGTTTTACGTACCTCACAAAACTAGTTACCTGATTAACACTTTATTGACAGTAAAAATCTCTTAATTAACACGTAACACTAGAACGATGGTATGTAGAAGTCAGATGTAAAACACGACAGTAACCAGCTATGTAGCGTAGGGAGCTGAAACGAACTTTGACAAAGGCGACAGCTTTAAAATGGGTACTTCCAGTGGTGGCCGAATGTGGTGCGACAGGAGACACTTTCATATATTATCCGCAGTAATAAAATAAGAAACATTTATGGGCATTTCAGCCATTTCACGAACAGTTGACAGTGAAATGATTAACCTTTTATGAAATCAGTTAAACACTGAATCCTGAATGCCAAAATGTCGTAGGAATATCATAGGTGAACAGCATTCTTTCAAGTAACAACCAGTTACTTAGGTTTAATTCAAATCCTCTAAACGTAGAGTTATATTATTCCTTTCCATTATGTATGCAACAGCTAATAAGCAGAATCAATTAAAAACCTCTTTTTGGCATATCATACTTCCAGAATTCCCAAAAAATTTGTTTTTAAAAGAATAATTTGATAAGTTTTTCCCACAAATGTAATGCATTTTACTGATAAAATCAAGGTACACAAGATGATCACATAGCCAAAATAAATCCCGTCCCTGTTTCAAGACGAATAACAAAGTTGGAGACTGTCATGACCTCATTTTTCAATACCATTTACGTTAAATTAGGTTTTAAAGAGCAGAAAAAATGTATTTGATGATTCTTAGCCTGAAGGAAAGAAATCTTGTTTAGCATCTAAGATGATCTTAAATACGATATATTTTTTTGTTAAAACATTTTTTATTTAACGATTTTTATTCGAAATAAAAAACGTAACGAGAAGTGTATCTAAAAAAAATTACGACTAACTTGACCAAAAATAAGTTACTTCTGAATTATTTTAATGACCACACATTTTTGTCATTTATACAAAATGTAAATAACTTCCTTGCCAATAAACTATAATGTAATGGTTTATCTGAAACAAAAACTTTATTTGTACAACAATATTTATTTTTATAAAATGAAGAATTTTAAATTACAAACACTTAGAAATCATCTTACGACCAGTGATAACTCCTCTTACAAAACATGTTACAGTATTTTCCGTTAGATCACAGCGTAACTGTTTTGTGGTATGAAACAACATTCTCTTGAGCAGAGCGGCTTCCGTTATTAAGGCCATGCTCTCTAGCTTCTACTTTTTAAATATATTAATTTTTTACGCCTAAACGAAAGCAGATATCCAAAATCTGTCTGGCAGTTTTTTCTTAAATAACTTCTCCATGTTGCCAGATTTTTTCAAGGCAGTAAATACTATTGTTTAAGTTAATTACACAATTAACGGAATTCTGGTTTATTGTCTTTTTAGTCGAAACCGTATTATTTTTAGCTTTGTAAAAATTAACTATCACGGCAAAAAACATTAAAAAAAACACTGCAGGACAGTTTTTTTATAGCTGTTCTCATTTAAGTTTCAAAAAATAATTATTGCAAACATCGCAGTAGAAACTAAAGAAAATGACCACAGTCGTAGAAGAACAGGTCTGGACACTCGCATATCTACCAATGTATTTTTTTGACCCCTTTGTTGTTTGGCTGCATTTCGCCACGTTACCGAGAATGTTTCGTATCTTTGGCGTTGCAGTCAGGGCGGTCGGGTTCAAACTCCGCCCACTTTTTCTATTGTTAACATTGTAAAGTAAATAAATATTGCTGGACCCATGCTTTAGGATTGCGAGCGAAGGAAGTATTTCATAAATTGGTAATAAAAGTATGTTTTGATAAATTTATCAAAATTATCAAATAAACAATTGTTTTTCTTTATAAACAGTGGAAGTGAAGTGGGCGGAATATGAGACCGACTGCCCTGATCGCAGCGCCAAAGACGCACAACACTCTCTGTAACATGGTGAACTGCAGTCGAACAACAAGGGGGTCAAGTTTCCAGGCGAGTGTCCAGACCTGTTCTTCTACGGCAGTGAACACGCCCTTGATACATACATCAGTGGTGACGCACGAACTCTAGTTCTGTTTGGCGAAGTTAGCAAATTGTTCCTACAATCCTACAACAATTGAAACCGCAATAAACAACAGGAATAAGAATGCCTGATGGGTAGTACAGAGGTAAAATTTTTAATAACACGATGGCAATTTACAAAATAGGTTTCCTTGATTTTCCTTCTCCTACGAAGTGAGTGAGGGATTATGGTCAGCGCTTAACATCGAGGTCTTCAGCGCTGGTGAGGGGTGACATGAGGTGAGTATGGAGCAGTGCCGGAGTGAAAGGGCGGGGGAAACGGGAGATCCCCGAGAAAACCCGCCGACCAAAGGCATCGTCCGGCACGATTCCCACATGCAAAAATCCGGGTACGACCCTGCCGAGAATCGAGCCCGGATTGCCTTGGAGGCGAGAGGTCTGACCCCTCGACCACAGCGACCCCACTTCTCCTACGAAGAAAACAATGCTTTATTCTACTCAAGTATTACATGTCTGCGTTACATTAGAAGGTAACTCAGTGGATAAGAAAACTAATGTTTCTGTTATTACATATTTACTTATGACCCCTCTCAATAATAACATAGGGGATCTACTTAAATGAAATGTTTGTATGCAATTGAATGTTCTGAAAAATTTCCGTACAAGATTAACTTCCAGTTATTTAAAATTATACACTGTGTGTTTAGCATCTATTTCTCGGAGTAATGACTAACGATAAGGTATAGCACATTATAAGCGTAATTACAGGTGCATAAGGTTAATAATAGCTAGAGACCGGAAAAAATCGCGGATTCACTTACCTGTAGGTTAGCTTCCAAGAATATATGTGAAATCGTGCAGACAACAACTGTTTATTAGCTACTCGCTGATACAGTGAAATGGGCCTTTCTTCCGTTACAGTAATATTATTGGCTCAGCTACATTCAAGAAGTGTCGAGTAAGCCAACGGCCAGTTATGATCGTGATACAGACCTATAGTTGCTGGAACTCTAGCTTGCTCCTAGAGGAAAACGCGAATTTTCCAGGTCTCTAATAATAGCTTATTAATACAAAAACTGCTAAGTATTTTGTTCATTGTTGGAGTTGTCATAGTGGCTTCAAAACTAAGATAATTATAGTGACTTACCACGCACTAATAAACTATGTTAATTTTAAGAAGAGGAAAGAAAATAAAGAGGAATATGAATAACATAAATTGTACGTTTTTTTTTTCTAATACGTACTTTTTGCCACTAAAGAACCCAAGCGTTTCCTCCGCATCTCTTGAATCCGCGATTAATTTATAATGAGATAAAAATCCTCTCCACTTGTGCTATGTGGAATTTTTCAAATAAATTTGTGGTTTTCTTTTCTGAAAATAATGAGAGGGTCCGGCAGTTTTTTATAATTTCCCTCTTTTTCTGTCGTTTCGTGCTCCGTCACTTACAACTTACATTCTGTAATTATCCTACATAATCCGGTGTAATTACGAGTCCTGATCTCACGCCGTTAGCTCCCGTAATTACTTGTGTGCCGTTCCACGGGCTGTGGAATGTCATCAGAAATGAGGTGAAGTTCAGCATTGCCGCATGCATAAGGTGTCGTCCTATTTTGTTTTATGAGCTTTGAACATTTTGTTTTTATTCGGTATCAGTGGTTCAAAAAACAAAACATGTTTAAGCTAAAGGAAACCAATTACTTCTAGGATGTGTATTTGTTTACTAGTTTATGTACAGAAAAAAAAAAAGAAAAAAAAAGCAAACAAATTTAAGAATTAAAAAAAAATACTAGCGCTTACCAACAATTTCACTGAATTGCCTGTTGTAGTCAATTATTTAATTTCTCACGCCTGAAGAGAAGTCATCAGCTTGAAAATAAAACGTGCATAATTGACTGATTTAATACAATTGATTTTATTGCAGTAGTTTATACCGGCGGAACCAGCAAATCACACACTTATCTAAAAGTAAAATTCTTAAATACATTACGGTCGTATATATACGCACATCATGCGCCTTCCCTCATCAGCGATAAAGACGGTCAAAATTTTTTTCACATTAGGCGCCTTCGGTATGCAGCAATAGTTTGAGCGAATATTGCGAGAAATTTAATAAACGTTAAACATAGACAATAACTCATTCTATGTGCGTTTATCATGCAATTAAGTTAATATTGCAACATACCAAAACACTTTACACCAAACACAGAATTAAAAATGTTGTAAATGCATATGTAGGAATCGTACTTCATTGGATTCTGTTAGAAATATCACGGTTATGAGTAATCGGAAGGAAGTAAGTGAGTGTTTCATATTTCCAATTACACTGTTTAAATGTAAATTTTTACGTTCGTACAATAAGGTATTTAAAATAATTAATTATATGTAGTGTGGGTTCATTTATTAAGATGTCTTGCTATTGTGATAACAATTGATTCGGCAAACCACGGAATCATTATTCGACTAAGTTATAATATTGTAGGTTGAAATAAATTTTTCTCTCTATAAGAATTGTAAAATTCGTATTGAAGTATTATTTACTATATATTTTATAACAAAATAAAGAAACAGTTTAGAGGACAGTTAAGAACGGGTACGAATTAATAAAAACTTATCCAAATGCTGCTCAAAGTGCGGGTATCAAAATTAATTTGCTTTAAACAATCACTATATGCATTTTTTTTTCAATTTCAACGTCCGATAAAAATTCACATTAAACTTGCGCTCACACACATACGCGCACTCATGTGTATATATACCGCCACTCTGTATGTTGGCAAAGTACGGGTTTCTATATCATCCATCCGATTGCAATGAATCTTTGCTGAGTTATTGGCAGGGAAAGGAATAATTCGCTAGTTCAACGACCGACGTGTTATAATGCACTGACCTATACATACTCGAGCCCGTACATTCGTTCTTTGTCTGTTGTTACAGTGAGTAGCAGCTAAAGGTAGGGGCTTGTGTATAAATGGGACAACGGATTCTCACACGCCATGACGTTGAACTCGCAATAAGGTTCCTTTCCCTAGTTATTGTTACGGTTATAAACATTTCGCAATAGGAATTTTGACTCAGTTTGTCTCAACGTACATATGTCTGCTTAAGAGTCGGTTTCAGTCGCCATATTGAATTTTATTATTTTTCACTTTTTTTGGAATTCTGAGAAGAAAATGGTTAAATATGCGATTATGCCTCAAATTCTATTTACATTTCGCTACAGTAAAGACCTTGCGATTTAGTTGTTAACTTATAATAACGCCGCAATTTGTCGGGTAAATTATGAATATAAAAAAATTTGCCACACAAATTTCGGCGTAATTATAAGTTAACAGCCATATCGCAAGGTCTGTACTGTAGCGAAATGTAAATAGAATTTGAGATATAACCGCAATTTTAACATTTTTATTTTCAGAATTCCAGAAAAGCGAAAAATAATAAAATTCTATAAGGCGACTGAAACAGAGTCTTAAGGGCCTCGTCTACCACGCGCTTAAAATGCGTTGCAGCGTGTTCGTAAATACATTTTTTTAGAAACTATTCCACATATGTCAATTGTGTCAATGTAGGAAAAGAAAATATATTCCCAACGAATACTGAAAAGTCGTTTTAAAGCGTCACGTCGATTATAAAAATCAACTTGTTATATCTGAAAAACTACTCACGGGATTCATGTGAGACTACTCTAGGAGCATGCAATGGACATTGCTTAAAAGTTTTCACCGATAAAAAGGTGGGGTTACCACTTAAAGTGTCAGTGAGGCGAGTGATCTACAATACCATTGCACGCCTTTTCAGTGTCTTGTGGTCACGGTCGTAGAAGAACAGGTCTGGACACTCGCCTATCTAACAATGTATTTTGCTTGACCCCCTTGTTGTTTGGCTGTAGTTCGTCAAGTTACCGAGAATGTCGTACTTTTTGGCGCTGTTTTCCGGGCGGTCGGACTCAAACTCCGTCCCCTTTATTCCATTGTTAAATTTATAAAGTAAATAAAGATTGCTGGAGCCTTTTCTTAAATTTGTGAACGAAGGAAGTATATCATAAATTGATAAAAAAAAAATACGTTTTGATAAATTGTTTATCTTAGTGGGGAGGAAGTGGGCGGAGTTTGAGCCGACCGCCCTAACAGCAGCGCCAAAAACCTGTAGCATTGTCGTGAACTTAGTGAACTACAGCCAAACAACAAGGGGGTCAAGTTTCCAGGCGAGTGTCCAGACCTGTTCTTCTACGACCGTGCTTGTGGTAGAGGCGATACCGCACTAGGTGAGCCGGTCAACATCGCCCTTGGCGCCATGCCTAACTCACACAAACACACGTCCAGTAGGCGGACGCCTTGACGGTTATTGGCAGCGTGACTTTGCCAATCACAATACGGTTACTTCAACACCACGCGACTATGTAATGCGGGTAGAAGCCCAAGACACCTGACAGTTACAACATCCACTCGCTGGCTATAAAGCGGAACTGCGGATGTCAACGTAAGGCACTGAAACAAACTGGGGCCAAATTATTTTCGCGAAAATTTTCATGGTCTTTGCTATTGAGCGTGCTACCACGAAGGTTTCTGACAAGAAATATATAAATAAAATTAGTCGGGGGTGGGTAAACGTGGCAGGAGGGCATGATGACAGCGTTACCAAGAAATTAATTGAAAAAAAAATATATGTTTTTGCTTCTAAATGTTTCTAAAATGGTCGTTGAGTACTCTTAACATTATTTCGCAAAATTTAGAATTTTCAAAAATTATTTTGTTTCAGAAAAGTTTTTTTGAAAATTGACAAGGAATGTTGCTCTAATCTTTAAATTTTAACGTTATATTATATATATATGTATATATGTGTGTGTGTGTGAATATTGTATGTCATATGAATTTAGAAGTGCCAAAATAACTAGCTATAATATTTTTAAAAATTCAATATTTTATTGAAAAATTGATTTCAAATACAAATACATATTTTTACGAAACACTCCAATCTTTTCATACATTCGTATTCGCACCAGACGGTAAAACCAAGATATTGTGTACATAAATACATTTCAGTAAACATACATAAAACACTCTTTCTTTCTTTGAGTGGCATTGCAATATATGTTGAATACTATTACTCAATATATTATTGCATTGAATTGAAAACTCCGCGAACAAAGTCGCGGGAAACAGATAGTATTAAATAAATATACTCATAATATGATCTGCGTTTTCTGCAGTCATTTTTTTTTGGTAGGCCTAGGCTGTCAGACACAGTATGTAAATTTGTTTAAATATTTCTTTGCGAAGGAAGTGAATTAGTTCAAGTAAAACTGTGAACATAACAATGTCATCCCAGAACACCTAGTAAGAAACATTACAAAAAACCGGCCAATATTACCTCTTGTCGAAATATTTACAAAATGAAATTAAATTTACATTCTGCAAGAATAGTTGATAGATCCAGCATAAATGAACAAAATAAAATGAATTTAAACACAGCGAAAGACCAAACTACACAAACCAAGAAAACTGAAGAAGAAACTCACGTCGTAGTAATTAACATATTTGAAACTACTAGCGGGACGGTTACCTGAAAATGCACAAGACTGGATGATACAAAGAGGACTTCGTAGATGTAAGACTTGATAAACATCGATGATGAAAATTCACAAGAACAACTCAAGGTTTCCATGTCGAACTTATCACGATATTTTAAGAGTTGACATCTTCTTCTGTCTTCAAGCAAACTGAAGAAATTTATATTGTAGCCTATCGTATTTTCGTCCACGAGGTCACACAATTTATGACATAGGACATTTTACACTGGTTATTTACACTGATTAAAACATAATTTAAGAAAAATCATAACTGCACATAAAACAATTAAAATACAAATTTAAATGTAAACATAACATTTAAAAAATTGAATTGTAACTTAAAAATAGTTGACACTTATAAAACGTTTTAAAATTATAATTAGGGACTTTCCGTAATTTACATTATTTCATATGTTCGAGCAAATGTCAGGTAATATAAAAATTATTCATAATATAGGAATTATATAAATGTAGGCCATACTATTAATTAGAGTACGGAAGATCATATTGTCGACTTGCCTTTTGAAAAGAGCGAAGTTGTGCAAAGTAGGTAACTACATAAACATGAAACCTCGGAGAAAAGGAAACGTGGAGAATGAAGTAACTGGTTTTACTGCTGCGGGGTGAGCGATACAAAGAGCCAGCGTTTGTGAGACTCAACAGGACTGGCTGGTGCTCATTGGACAGAGAGGTGAGAGCAGCAGTGTTGGCCCGATATTGCGCCCCTGCGGCGCGGCGTGCTCGATTGAGAAGGGAGGAGACCGCCCCAGCCTGGGGACATGCTTGGCGCTCAGGAGCTACTGGCATAGTGTGAGGTGGACTAGTCGATGGGGTGAATGCTAGAGCATTGGCCATACAACACACTCCTCCATATTGTTGACCAACACAAGTACGGGACAGCAGCTGTACAGCGTTGCTGAAGATCACCCAGCATAGCTGCATTTTATTTCAATCAGTCATTTAAGAAACAACGTTAAGTCAATTTTCTGCCAAAATGAGCCGTGGACGTTATAATATAACTACTGAGGTGAGTGCACGTATTATTAAACCCCTTTAATGATAATTTGTGAGTATAGTTCCTTTTAGAAATACAATATTTCATTGGCTACCTCTGTACAACATTATAACACCAATAAATAATTTATTTTTGAGAAATTTTACTTATGTTGTTTCTCAAGTGAGTAATTCGTGTGTACTTATACGTGAAAAAAATGTATACTAGAAACAATATATATTTAAACAGCTCAGACGCTGGAAATAACAGTAAAAGTCAACTACTTGCTAGATTACAACGTACTGTGTGTATAAAACTGAAGGTTTTGTATTGGTATTGACTAGCGTTCATTTGAAGCACTGTTTCACTTCCAGTAGATCCAGTTAGAACTGTACAGCTTGAACACAGAATGTATGTGATTGGTCCCAAACTGTTCACACGTGTCACAAATTACGTCATCCATACATGCAATGATGAAAATACTTTTAGAGGCGATAATTTTTGGTGAAAAGTATTATGCACAGGGATAGGAAAATTTCGCGAAATCAATTACCCTCATGTTAGAATCCATTGTACTACGCATACTCAAGTCCCGTCTATTCGTTCATTGTCGGTTGTTACACTTAGTAGCAGCTAGTGGACAAATGCTCGGCGCTTGAGTATGCGTAGGACAATGGATTCTAAAATGAATTTCATTGAATTAGCAAAATTTTCCCAACTCTAATGGAGGACTTCACATTCAAAAGGGGCTAGTTACCATTTTCGACAAAAATGAGTTAGGTACATAGAAAGGTGCCAAAGCATTAGGTCGAAGACATACCTAAAGTGCTATCTTCTAGTGATATTCATGCGCGCCATACACCAGCACAATTAGATGGTTAGCGTAATATAATCGCATTCTAGTTCATTGAAAAATATATATTCATGTTCATAAGTATTTTGTACTAATTACTATTCAATTGCTCCTATTTACTACTTTCCTATTTTAAAAAAATATGCCAACGCATTTGGATAATTCCTTGTCCATTTGTTTGTCGCAATATACTGTTATCTCGAAACTTACCTTTTGGAACTTAGCCCCTTATGATTGTTAAGTCTTCAACTATCCAACATTATTAGAGCCAGTAATTTTTGGTGAAAAGAATTCTGTAACATTTGTTTCAATGCCTTATGGGAACACCTGTTTCTCTGCTTCATGGTCAGTGATTGGAAGTTTATAACTTTCGGTGTCTCGGGGTCCTAACCGCAAATCACAGACTTGTGGTGTCGCGGTAACGTTGTTCTGGTTGGTGCAGTCAAATGAGCCACGCCTCTGCCCTATTATATTCTGCCAATAACCACGGACCAGAGTTACAAGTGTGCACGTAAGGCATTGAAACAAGTTGTTGCAGAATTTTCACCAAAAATCATTGCCTCTAGATACTATAGTTTATAGGAAACTACATTGACTTTAAATATTTTCGTGATTTTACAGCGTGTCTAACTATTAGAGACACGAAAACTTCACGAATTCATCTGAGATTAGGTTTGACCTTGAATTCCTATAAATCTGTGTTACCTTCGCGATTAGGTAAATTTTTATTACGATAATTCTCGAGGACTTTGAGCCAACAGCAAACATGTGTGAAAACGCTCGCTAACAGATATACTACCTTGTCACGTGCACAACTGGCCTCTCATTGGAGGAGCAGCCAACGAACGAGCTGAAGACAGGGTGTACACGGAACTTTGGAGTCCAGACGGCCGCTTGCTTAAGGATTTTGGACCCGTAAAAATTCAAAATTTTATATTTGTGCCAAACACTGTTCAACTTTTACACATCAGATAACATGACACTTCCCCGAATGAAAAAAAATTAGGGCCCATAGTTTTAGCATAATCATCTATCAAAGTCACAAAATGGCAGTTGCGGTGTAGCCAAAATAATAAAAAATAATTAACTTGCAGAAACAAGATAATTCATATCGATAATCAATTATGTGAACTACTTCAAGACACTTTTGTAAACACAAAGCGATACATTTTTGTATTTTTTTAAAAATTGAAGAAAAAGAGTAAATTTTTGCATAACTTTGACTTTAGGCTACTACTGAAATATTCGAAACTAATTTTTGTCAGACATGTCATGAAATGCATTGATACAGTGACTTTCAGTTCCCGTAATTTTGAATTCATTAGTTAATTACTTTTTTTTTATTTTGGCTGCACCGTAATGGCCATTTCGTGACTTTGATGAGTGATTTTGCAAAAACTATGGGGCCTAATTTTTTTTTATTTGGAGAAATGACGATTTGCAAAAGTTGAACGGTGTTTGGCACAAATATAAAAAAAATTACATTTTATGGGTCTAACGCTCTTAAACCGCGAAATTTACGGATCTCTATCATAGGGAAAGTAATATTTCGCGTGTCCAGTTAACTGCATGCTAAAATCCACTATCCTGTGTATGCTCAACCCCCACCATTGGTCCACTAACTGCTACTCAGTGGAACAACAGACAATGAACGAATAGACGGAGCTTGAGTAGGCATAGGACAGTGGATTCTAGCATGAACGTCATTGAACTCGCGAAATACTCCTTTCCCTATCTATCAGTCGTTTATAGGGGAGTACAAAACCCGCGTTATGTTCTCATAGCAGACAAGATTTCAAACGGATGTAGTCTCGTTCAACGTCTATCTTTGGCCGTCAATGTCGCGGCTTGCTGCGAATAATGCCCCCGAACAGTAACTTCTAGTCACAAATGTGACAATTGAGGTTTACCTTTAAAGAGTCAGTGTTTTTGTTTTTTTTCTCAGGGTTATGTTTCTTTCCAAATTTTTGTTATATCTATGTCAGGCCGCTTTATCTATGCCGAGGGTTATTATATAGGGAGAAGAAAATAATATGTTCAAGAAAATGAGTAACTTGCAACTAGTTTTAACTGGGTTGTTATGTCGTTGGAATTAAAGTGAAATGATATTTTTTTTTAAACTTTTCCTTATTTTCATTATAAAGTGTATTGTGGGAAGACTGGACGTCGGGGAAGAGAATCTATACCAGATAAGTGAATTGTGAAGATTCTTATTGTTTCTCTAACAATCTTACTTCAGCATTTCGTGTACCTAACTAAAACATATCAGCCTACATTTACTTTATCCTACGGACACCCTGACAGAGAGAGTCTTCTTTTGCTAGATGGGACCGAGTTACAGCCATGGTATTTTAATTTATACATGCAGTGGAGATGTTTGCAGTTCTCCTTAGTAAACAAGAGCAGAAACGTTTCAGTGGCAGCCCATAGCGTGGGGCTCGAGTAGGTTGTTCATATGAGAATACAAGAGTTAGTAGGTACACGATAAGAATATTCGGTATATTG